>JAAGKR010011238.1:0-20020 GCA_011419295.1 Clarias macrocephalus | reverse complement strand
TTATAAGATGTCTAATGAGCTACCTCGGTTCAGGTGAGCCCTCATCACCTGACCGAGGTGCCTTCTGGGAAACTGAGTCAACCAACAAAAACTACAAAGACACAAAAACAGACAGTGACCTCTAGTGGAGGTTCCTAACATAAACTAACAGTCAGTTCATTTAAAATGAGTATTATGGAAACACTCTGAGCATTTGTATGTTGTATTTTGTGATCAGAAGTCATTAAACAAGGATGGAGATTCTCCAGCTCCAGTTTTTACTACATCAAGTCCATTCATGAATTAGTGCATTCATATAATGATGTATGTCTCATCATAGAACATAGTTTTCTGTTGTTTTCACACCTCTGTTCGGTTACTTCCTTTACTGACAGCCAACAACTAATAATTTTTAGCATTATTAGCAACAAAGAAAGCTGCATCCACCAAAGGGAGACACGAGGCCGCTCCACAGTAATCAGGAGCAACGAGCTCCACCTGACCTCCTGCTGCTTAAAGGTGGGAGACACTGAATGTAATTAAAGTTTGTTCTTCTGTTTTCTAATGAGAATTGGAGGCATGTGTGCTTCAAGGGGGTCCACATGAAATTGAGGAACATCAGACCTTGATTCCACTCACACTGCAACACAACTGACCAAAATGTCTGACATGCAGAAACATATTCAATAATCCAGGAGTCAGGTGCCTGCACGCTGCTCACACTGCATGTCCAATCACACCTGATTACATCTGAACCTCCACTACCACTCACTCATTCTCTATACCACTTATCCTGTACAGGGTCACAAGAAGGTGCCAGGTCCCTCTCACTTCCTCTCTCTCTCTCTTCCTCTCAGTGTGACAAAATGTTTTTTTTTACAACTACGTCATTCTTGTCTGCCTGCGCTGTCTTGTGGTTTGTGAGTGTCTGAACTTTTTCAACAAGGCGGTTAGCATTGTTGCCTTGCACCTCCAGAGTCTGGGTTTGATTCTCAGGTCAGGTCTGTGTGCATGGAGTTTGCATGTTCTTCCCATACTTGGTGGGTTTCCTCCGGGTACTCCGGTTTCCTTCCACAGTCCAAGTGTGTGTGTGTGTGTGTGTGTGTGTGTGTGTGTGTGTGTGTGTGTGTGTGTGTGACTTGCGATGGATTGGCACCCTATCCAGTGTGTACCCTGTCTCGTACACTATACCTCCTGAGCTCCAAGCACAATGTGACTCTGTACACAGGATAAAGTGATATAGAGTATGAGTGAGTGAGTGAGTCATTTTAAACAGTACTTTAAAAAAAAACATAATTCCTATATATATATATATATACACACACGAAGCAGATCTGTCTTCTCCCATAAGGCAATACTGACTGTTTATATTGTGTGTGTGTGTGTGTGTGTGAGAGAGAGAGAGAGAGAGAGAGAGAGAGAGAGAGAGAGAGAGAATGTGCAGGGGTGTGTGTGCATCATGTGTGTTTATGTGGTTGTTGTGAGTTTTTTTTTTTTTTTTCTCACCTACTGATTTGTGAAAGAGAGCTGTGGTTAATGCTGATCTCAGATCAGTGGCTTAAAAGCATCAGGCAAAAAGTCTAACAGCTTTGAATGACATCAATTGATGAAATGTAATGCATTAGTGCACTCTGTACATTATTATAACACAATTATAATATTAGTTTAAACAATTAGAAAAAAGTAAATGTACTTTAGCATGCACATTCGGGATATGTGTGAGTTTTGCAGCTCAAATGTCTTCACACTTTGAACACAAGAAACCACTGATGCCTCTGCTCTGATGTGTAACTTCCTCTAACTTCATTTACTGACAGCAGGACATTTAATTTCCTGTACAGCCTGTCAGTCACGTCCACACAGAGACGCAGACATTTCATGTTTTAGTGAGACGTTTATAGATTAAAGATGTTCTGGTGTTCTTCTGAGCAGGATGAGATGGTGAAGGTCATCTACAAGATTGCAGACAATGTTGAAGGTCACGACCCAGACACAGAGGAAGAAGACACTGACACTGAGACACGCCCAGAAGCACAACACACAGGTACAGAATTTTGAAGTTTGCTTGTTCAAAAGTGTTACTAAGTACAGAGTTGCAGTAATTCAGTGTTTTATTATCGTGATGGAGATGATGCTGGGTATCTGTGAGAATGTAAACACTGTTAGAGGAAACACAGAGAGTAAAACAAATGTTACTTGTTATTACATTTTAAACATCTGACCATCTCACACACACACACACACACACACACACACACACACACACACACACACACACACACACACACACACACAGCACTGCAGCTGCTCAACACACACCGTGAGCTGCTGCTGTATCTCGGGCTGAAGTGAGAGCGTCTCTGTGTGAAGTCGTGCAGAACTACATCAGTTCCACTCAGTTACAGTAACATCAGTAATGGCGGGTTGTGTTAGTCAAAAGTAAAGTTGACTGTTAAACACAGTTCATCACAACATTTGCAAATAACAGACTGTTTAAAACTCGATCTAAAGCACAGAGTCGGCACACAGACATCACGTCTCTTTTACTACCAGACTGGGAGAATATATATGATGGACCCAGACGGTTAGCGTAAGTTTATACACTTGGTGTATACTCTGTCTCTTCCTCTCTCTACCTCTCTCTCATGCACTCTCTCACACACACATTTTTCCTCTCTCATCCTCTCCGCTCACTCTTTATAGCTCCTCCCATCTCACTGTAACAGACATAACACGGCACTTGACCACACCCCAGCCACCACTGTCACATCTTTATTAATCTTACAGAATTTTTGCAATAAAAAAGCCTGTGATCTCCATGTGTGTGCAGAGCATGAACCAATCCGGTGACTTACACCAACATATCTGATAACAAAAGGATGTTACTTGAGAGTTTTGATCTTGCAGTGATCATTTATGTATTATTGACAAAGCTGTCATCATCATCATCATCATCATGTAAGGGACAACCGCTAGGGGTCACTGTGTGCACATGTTTGTTTTTGTTTTGTAGTTTTTTGTTAGTCGACTCAGTTTCCCAGAAGGCACCTCGGTCAGGTGATACAGGTGCTCACCTGAACCGAGGTAGCTCATCATAGTATTGTTATAAATAGCTGGATGTTCTGGGAAAATGGGTCGAGCATTAATCCTGTCAGTGGGCATGTATTTTGGTTTGGTTTGGTTTGGTTTTGTTTTGATTGTTTTATTTTGACTTGCGTTTGTTTAGTTGGGCTCTGATGTGTTTTGTGATTTGTAAGATGTGTAAGTGTATCTTTTGGTTTATTCAGTTTATTTATGTGTGTGTTGTGCTGTGTGTTCCTTTTGTGTCTCCATAGCCTCCAGGGCGTCCCCCAAGCATCTAGTGTGCACTGTAAAAAAATTTAAAAAACGGTGCGTAAATCCGTAAATTTTACGGTAAAAAACTGGCAGCTGTGGTTACCAGAATTTTACCGTAAAAAATACGGTAGCACCGTTATTGCACTGTAAAAAAAACAAAGCGTAAATTTTACAATAAAAAAACGACAGCAGTGGTTGCCAGAAGTTTACTGTAAAAAATACGGTAGCAATGTTTTTGGTTCTATGGGATCACACTCATTATGCTGCATATTTTACAGATTTTAATTGTTCTTTTTTTTTTCGAACCTGACCGGGAATCAAACCCAGACACTGGAGGTGCAAGGCGACAGTGCTGACCACTACACTACCATGCTTGTTAGGCAACTGTTGTCGTTGTTGGACTTCCTCGGTTTCCCCACGTCCCCTCACACGACTTGCACTCCAACAACGACAACACTTATGTAGGAAGCGTGGTAGTGTAGTGATTAGCACTGTCACCTTGCACCTCCAGGGTCTCGGTCTTCATGTCTTCATGTCCCATCCAGTCTCTAGTCTTCCCGTCCCGTTCAGTCTCTAGTCTTTCTGTCTCGTTCAGTCTCTAGTCTTCCCGTCCAGTCTCTAGCCTTTCTGTCCCATGCCGGCTCAAGCTCTTGTGTCAGTCCTAAGCGTTCGTGTCAGTCCATTAGGGGCTGAGATGCTTACAATGGTCTGAAATTCTTACAATGGTTTGAAGTGCTAAAAGAGACTGTCAATGCTTCAAGAGACTGTGTGTTTGAGTGTGTTTGTCCAGAGCCCCTGTGTGTATTTTGTTTGTTCCTTTATTCTTGTTATTTAAAGACTTTTCTGTTACAACCCCTCTGCACCTATGCCTGCCCTTTGTGCCCACGGCAATAACATCCACCCGAACTGCCTGTCATACCAGTTCGTGACACATCATCATCATCATGTGTACAATGTAGTACAAATATGTGTCACTTGTGCTGAGAAACACTGCCTGTCATATTATATAAACCACAATTTACATCATTCACAGTGATCTGTGTTTTTATTGTAATTGTTTTAACTTCTAATTGTCATTAGAATGAACATTTTAATTAAACTGCTGAAGCTTCATGATTGTATTAAGTAATAAAAAAGTCACTAAAATGTAATACAGTAGTGTATCTACATACAAGCCCAACACACATGGCTCTGTCAAGCACATTTACCCATAAAACTTTGTAATAGCGCGCGTGTGTGTGTGTGTGTGTGTGTGTGTGTGTGTGTGTGTGTGTGTGTGTGTGTGTGTGTGTGTGTGTGTGCGTGCTGTATGAGGATTTTATGTGGTAAGTGAATAAACACGTGTTTTTGTTTCTGTTCTTCCATTAGGATTCAACACCACAGGAGGCAGGTGTTACAGAGTGACTGCAGTGTGTGTGGTGCTGCTGTGTGTTCTCCTGCTGAGTGCCGTCACAGTGCTGTGGATCAGATACAACAATCTGACTATAGAGAGAGACCAGTTACTGACGTGTTATAAACACCCGCCTAAGGAGAGAGATCAGTGTCAGTCTGATTACATGTCAGGTATTAAATATGAGCAAGTATTTTAAATAATATTTTTATTCAAATAAATTCACAGCGGGAGATGTTCATTTAAAATGAGTATTAAGGAAACACTCTGAGCATGTTTATGTTGTATTATGTGATCAAATGTCGTTAAACAAGGATGGAGATTCTCCAGCTCCAGTCTTTACTACATCAGTACTGAGAGAAAGAACTGGACTGAGAGCAGACGGGACTGTAGAGGGAGAGGAGCAGACCTGGTGATCATAAACAGCACAGAGGAACAGGTGTGTGTGTGTGTGTGTGTGTGTGTGTGTGTGTGTGTGTGTGTGTGTGTGTGTGTGTGTGTGTGTGTGTGTGGGTGTGTGTGTGTTTAAGCTATTTTCTTCTCTCTCTCACAGAAGTTCATCATTAAACAGCTGGGTGTCAGTAGAGAGGCTTGGATTGGTCTGAGTAAAGACGTCACAGAGGGAAAGTGGAAATGGCTGGACGGTACAGAACTGACCAACAGCAGTGGGTAAGAGACAAACATTAAACTTTGTTTATCACATTGTCTAGTGTGAGTCTCCAGTGTTCCTGTGCACTGCAGCAGATGGATGAAGTCGTGCTAATATTATCTCCTGTTATATTCTTATTGCTCAGAGTTATGAAGATGTTATTGTTATAAATCTCAGTGAACACGGGGTAAGAAGGTGGATTTAAAAGGTGTAAAACTGAAGATACTAAACACTGATTCTGATTCTCTGGCTTTCAGGTTCTGGGATCAGGGGGAACCAAATAATGCTGGTGGTAACCAAGACTGTGGAATGATTAAGACATACCCAGGTATGAAAGCCTGGGATGACAAAATATGTTCAGATCCATTACAGTGGATCTGTAAGAAAAAATGTTTAAGTGGTTTTAATGGTAAATTTTGATTTAACAGGAAAAGTAGAAACTCCTTGCAGACAGCAGTAAATGTGTGTAATGAGCAGTGGGAACATTTGTAGCTATCATTTGTGTAGACGTGTTTATCATGTGACCTCTCAGTTTACCTGCTACCACGTGTTTATTCACACATTTCATATTCATTTTCTTATATAATTCATATACATGCACAGATCCAACGTCATTTTATTTTTCGATACTTTAAGTAATTGTAGATATTTTCTTTAGATATGATCAGTCCACTAATTTTCTGGATAAATTAAAAAAGCTGTGTTTTTTCTTGATTTTGTTGTTTTGCTAGAAAAGGGATGAAGTTTATTGAATTTGTCAAGGTCTGGCTGTGACTACATGCCAGATCGGCTGATGTTGTGGTCGCCGTGGGCAAAATAGGGCAGGCATAAACGCAGAGGGCTTTCTGAACAGAAATTGTCTTTTATTTACAAGAACTCAAAAACACAAACATTGAAACAAATAAACAAAGGAACCAAAACAAACTCAAACTAAAACTAGGGCTCAGGGCAAACACATGCTATTAGCAGCACACACGGGAATTAAGAGCTGAACCAGGGGCTAAGAGCTGACACAGGGAGACATGGAGCTGGAACTAACTAAAGAAACATAGGGAATTAGAGACGGGAACTAGAGACGGGAACTAGAGATGAGAACTAGAGACGGGAACTAGAGACGGGAACTAGAGATGAGAACTAGAGACGGGAACTAGAGACGGGAACTAGAGACGAGAACTAGAGACGGGAACTAGAGACGAGAACTAGAGACGAGAACTAGAGACGGGAACTAGAGACGGGAACTAGAGACGGGAACTAGAGACGGGATAGGACCAGGGACAGAGAGACAAGACCGGGCTTGAGATGAGACAGGACCAGAGGCACAGATACTAGAGACAGGACGAGACAGGACTAGAGACAGGGCTAAAGACAGGACAAGACAGGGCTGGAGACAGGGCGAGACAGGGCTGGAGGCAGGACTAGAGCCTGCACGGGTTAGTGGTTAGTTGGATTAGTAGCTACACAGAATATTGATATGAGGAATGATGACCTAACCCAGTTAGTATCTAAGGGAGTTAGTGGCTAATCGGGTTAGTACTGACCTATTAGGGGACCAGAACACAAGACGCAAGGTGCACATGCGGCTATTCCAAACTAGCGGCTAACCTACCAGCAACCAGAACCACTAGCAGTCAATCCCACTAGAGGCTAGCCTACTGGAGGCTAACCCTACTAGGAGTTAACCCTACTAGCAGCCAAGGCCTACTAGCGGCTAACCCTGCTAGCAGCTAAGCTCTCATGTGGCTACACAAATCTAAACAGACAAGGGAACAGTACACACAAAAGACTAAACAACTGGAGACACACAGAACAATACTTACACAGGAGGAGACACTGCCTAACTAAACACGAAACAGGACAGCTCCATGAATCCACTAACACAAGGAACATACAGAAAACCAATACTAGTGCCCTTATAAAGAAGGTTAAATAATATAACTAAAAAATAAAACTCAAAGAACTTAGACAAAACCAAAAAAGAATGCCCACCTGACTGTGATGTTTACATTTAAACAAACAAACATATAAACAATGCTCGACCCAGTTTCTCAGAACAAACTGCTATTTATTTACCTTGGTTCAGGTGAGCACTCTCATCACCTGAGAGTGGTCCCTTACAGAATTAGAGTTTGTCTTGTTTGAACACACGCTGATCAGAATACTAAACTGTGCTAATGTCTGTCAATAATTCAATCTTATAGCTCGTCTCTTCTCTTCAGGGTGTGAAAGTAATGTCAAATTACTATAAAGTGATTCATTTTTGTTTAAATAATTCAGAAATTATACAATCTGAAAAGGAACCAAAGAGACACACACACACACACACACAAAAAAAAAAAAAACTTAAATCCTGAACTGTTTAATTCTCATGACGATGATGATTATAAATAAATTTGCATTTGCTTGTTTAGTATTGTGATTAATCTTTCCACACACAGACATTTGAGCACAAACACACTAATTTTAATAAACACACACACACACACACACACACACACACACACACACACACACACACACACACACACACACACTGCTCCTCTGCATAGTGATAGACTGCAGTTTCATGGAGCCCATGTGGGTCACTTATAAATTAAATCAATCAGTAGCAACAAACATGAATATCAATAGTTTTGAGACACGGCTCTGTACCTCACAGCAGTATTCCAGATTGGGTAATTCAGTAGAATTCATGCAGCTGGTACAAATCTTTCCAGTTATCAGGAAGAGGATAGCAGCGGGGTGCTCAGAGAGGAGCTAAGTCCTCCAACAAGGTGCCAACTGTGCCACACAGAGCTTCAGTAAAGTTAAACACAAAGGCTCAGTGTTAGTTACTGCAGAGTATTGATCCATGATCATTTAATTACAGTGATGGGGAGGCCACGCCCAGGAGAGTGCACAGGGGTCAACCATAGTGCCCTGGGATGCTTGGTTTAGTTTCAAAAGAAAAGAAAACTGTTTTCCTGAGATCCAGCCTCACCACTCTGTACACAGGATAAAGCCATAATTCCTAACTCACAAAGCAAATCTGTCCTGAAGATTCTTCCATAAGGCAAAACTCACTGTTAAAAAAGTTTATAGTTAAAGTCCTGCCTATTTTTCATTCCTGTGTGTGTGTCAGAGTGTGCAGAGGTGTGTGTGTGCACATCATGTGTGTTTATGTGTTTGTTTTAATCTATTTTTCCACCTACTGATGTGTGAAAGAGAGCGGTGGTTAATGCTGATTTTAGATCAGTGGCTTAAAGTCTAACAGGCAAAAATTCTAACAGCTTTGCAGAATGACATCATATAAAAAATATAATGCATTGGTGCAGTATGTACATTAATTTAATACCATTATAACATTATTTTCATATTTACGTACAGTATGTCACAAAAGTGAGTACACCCCTCACATCTCTGCAAATATTTAGTTATATCTTTTCATAGGACAACACTGCATAAATGACTCTTTGACACGATGAAAAGTAGTCAGTCTAAAGTTTGTATAGCAGTGTAATTTTATTGTCCTCAAAATAATTAAAAATACAGCCAATAATAGCTGAACCCCTGGCAACAAAAGTGAGTACACTCCTAAGTGAAAATGTACAAATTGAGCACAATTAGTCATTTTCCGTACACTTTGTCATGTGATTCATTAGTGTTACACTGTCTCAGGTGTCGCCAGATAGCAGGTGAGTTAAATTTGGTATAAAAGCTCTTCCACTCTCTCAACCTGACCACTGAAAGATTTCAGTGAGATTTCAGGCTGAGCCCATGTAATTTGTATAGGGAATAAAATGTTAATTTAAATGTAACATTTGCTGACAGTAAATGGAGTCAGACGAAGCTAAAAGAAAAAAAGAAGAAGAAAAAGAGAGCGGACTTAGCGGACTTATAATTTACAATGCTTTTTATCTGGGACACGTGGAAGGTAGGGTGAATACGTCGCATGGAAGAGGGGAGTAAGAGTCGGACAGCAGATGGGTTGATAACCTTGATTATCATGAAGGGGCCGATGAAACGAGGAGAGAGCTTGCGTGACAGTGTCTTTAGTGGGATGTCCCTTGTGGCGAGCATGACTCTGTCTCCTACGTGGTATCTAGGGGCTTTGCTGCAGTGGCAGTCCGCCTGGCTCTTGTAAGAGGAGATGGTCCATAGCAGGGTTTGTCTTGCACATAGCCACGTCTGTTTGCAGCGGCGGACGAAGTGTTGGGCTGAGGGAGTCTCCACCTCTAATTCTTGGGCTGGGAAGAGCGGAGGTTGGTAGCCTGAGCAACACTGAAACGGGGACAACCCCGTTGAAGCAGAAGGTAAAGAGTTGTGGGCATATTCGACCCATGAAAGATACTTGTTTCAGGTGGTTGAGTCTCGAGTCGTCATACAACGGAGGGAAACCTCTAAAGCTTGATTCATCCATTCGGTCTGTCCATTGGACTGGGGATGGAAACCTGATGATAGGCTGGGAGTGGCTCCAATGAGCTTACAGAAGGAACCCCAAAACCGAGAGGTGAACTGTGGGCCCCGGTCTGAAACGATGTCCGTGGGAAGGCCATGGAGCCAAAACACGTGGAGGATGAGTAGCTCTCTGCTCTCCTTGGCAGATGGCAGCTTGGGAAGTGGAACGAGATGAACTGACTTGGATAAGCGGTCAATGATGGTCATGATACAGCTGCTGCCTTCAGACAAATGTAGGCCAGTGATAAAGTCTACTGAGATGTGAGACCACGGATGTTGAGGAACCAGTAGGTTGTCTCTCTTACAGCGGGCGCAGATGTTGCAGGCCGCCACAAATCTGGACACGTCTCTCCTCAGCGTGGGCCACCAGAATCATTGCTGGACCATGAAGCGGGTTCAGGCAGCACCCGGGTGGGCCCACTCCAGGACCTGCGTGCGTAGACGAAGAGGGACAAAGAGGCGATTCAGTGGGACGTTGCTTGGCCCTGGCTCTTGGGCCAGAGCCTGTTGAACCCTGGTCTCTATGTCCAGCTCCAGGGCTGTGATGAGACAACGGGCCGGGAGGATGGTGTTATGTGGTGTGATGTCCTGGGAGGGAGAGAACTGACGTGAGAGAGTGTCTGGCTTAGCATTCTTGGAGCCCGGCCGATAGGATAGGACAAAGTTGAATCTGGAGAAGAACAATGATCACCGAGCCTGACGAGCATTGAGATTCCTACTAGATTCCTATGGTCGGTCCACACAAGAAATGGGAGCTCAGTTCCCTCCAGCCAATGTCTCCACTCCTCCAGAGCTAGCTTGATGGCCAGGAGCTCTCGGTCCCCTACATCATAGTTTCTCTCAGCTGGAGATAGGCGACGGGAGTAAAATGCGCATGGGTGCATCTTGTTGTCCTTGGTGGACATTTGGGAGAGAATACTCCCAATGCCGATATTGGAGGTGTCAACCTCAACTACAAACTGGCGAGACTGGTCGGGAATAGTGAGGATAGGAGCAGAGGTAAATCTTCTTTTAAGATCAGTGAAGGCTTGATTTGCCTCCTTATTCCAGCAGAACCGGGTTTTGGAGGGAGTTAGCGAGGTCAGAGGGGCAGCGACAGTGCTCTACCCTCAGATGAAAATTAAAATATCGTCTAAACTAACGAACACGAAGATGTTAAGGAAGTCGCGGAGGATGTCATTAATGAGGGATTGGAAGACGGCGGGGGCGTTGGTCAGACCAAAGGGGACCACCAAATACTCGTAGTGCCCCATAGGGGTGTTAAAGGCTGTCTTCCACTTGTCATCCTCATGGATACGCACGAGGTGGTAAGTATTTCGTAGGTCTAACTTCGTGAAGATATTGGCCCCCTGGAGAAGCTCAAAGGCAGAGACCATGAGTGGGAGTGGGTAGCGGTTCCTGACGGTGATCTCGTTTAGTCCCCTGTAATCGATACATGGACAAAGGGAATCATCTTTTTTTCACAAAGAAAAGTCCTGCCCCCGCATGGGAGGAGGATGGGTGAATGATTCCAGTGGCGAGGGCTTCTGTGATGTATGTGTTCATTGCCTTTCTCTCTTGGCGAGACAGGGAGTACAGTCGACCCTTGGGCGAAGAGGTGCCTGGGAGAAGGTCAATGGGGCAGTCATAGGGTCGATGTGGTGGAAGTGACGTGGCTCAGGTCTTCCTGAAAACCTGCTTGTGATCATGATAATGAGAGGGAACTTTGGAGATATCCGGAGTGTCCTCGGGAGTGACGGGAGTGGGGAGTGTAGGGAGCGCAGAGCGGAGGCACGACGTGGCACAAGAGGGGCTCCAACCCGTGATAACATGCTTGATCCAGTCGATCTGGGGACCATGGAGAGACCGAGAACCAGAGCGGCGTGTGACTTATTGATCACAAAAAGGCAAATCTCCTCAGAATGATTCCCCGATGTTCTCAAAGTGAGTGGAGTCCTGTGAGTGATGGCTGATAAGGGGCTTCCGTCCCGGGCTCGGACTGCCAGTGGAAGGTCCAATGAAGTGCACGGGATCTGCAGTGCTCTGACCGTGGCTGAGCTGGTCAGATTCCGGTCAGAGCCAGAATCAACGAGTGCGTGAATATATATATATATATATATATATATATATATATATATATATATATATATATAAGCTAACTATGAATAAACTATTCATAAACTATGAATATTATAATGCACTGGTGCAAAGTATATATATATACTTTGCACCAGTGCATTATATTTTGTTCCATATTATGTCATTCCACAAAGCTGTTAGACTTTTTGCCTGACGCTTTTAAGACAGACACAAGTTCTACTGATCTAAGCCTTAACCACAGCTCTTACAGGTCAGGATGAGGGAAAAAAAAAGCTCATAGCAACAACCATATGCACACACACTGTCACACACTGACATGTGAAGGAGGCAGGACTTTTATTAAATTTAAACTGTGTAAAATTTAAATATTTTTTTTTATTGGAGGGTATTCAGGACAGATTTATTCCATTATTTATGATCTCCCAAAATGGATGCAAGTATGAAAATGGCTATAATTCCTGAATGGTTAATGTTACAGTTTTATCAAACCCCTTGAGTTAAAGCTCAAAGTCTTCACTTCGCTCTCGTCATTTCAAATTCTGTCACTGTTTGAAAACTTATTGAAATATTCAATATTCCAGAATTTATTGCCTATATGTATACAGTATGTATATCAATGTATATATGTATAGTAATTAATAAATGTTCTAACCAAAAAAAAAAAAAAATTGAATCACAAATAAAATTTTGGACAGATCTGTAATAACATACCATTGGTGAGTGTTTTATTCCTTACTTATATTATTTTAGAAGATTATTCTGTCTTTTCAACACTCCAAAAACAGCTACAAGTCCATGAGGTAGCTGTGAAAAGTATGTTGTTACACTGACAGAAAGAGAGAGAGAGAGAGAGAGAGAGAGAGAGAGAAAACAAATGTGCTGCACATGGGTCATTTGACGTGCAGTGTCAGCAGAGTCCTGACACCAGATTAATCACCTAAACATTCAATAATCTGACATTTTAGTTGCATTCAAGGATTCAAGCATTCATGTTTACATGAAGCCCCCTTTCCTCCAATTCTCACAAAACAACAGTTGCATTCAGGGTAACTGTTTTAACATACAGTGTAAGCACTCAAATCATCATTACTTTCTTGAACATACAGTGTGAGCAGAGAGGTGACACCTGCAGGCCATACAGGAAGGATGAATGCAATGTATAGTGTTAACAATCATTTAAAGCTCCCTGATTAAAAATCATTAAAACTCACACAGTGTCTCCCAGCATTAAGTAACCAGAAGGCCAGGTGTAGCTCATTGCTTCGTTACTTTGGAGCAGCCTTGTGTCTTTTTTTGCTGGATGCAGCTTTCTTTCTTTTTTTCTGCAGTAGCTTCCTGTGGTCATGGTGTGAAAACAACAGAACCCCAATGCAATGCATTTGTATAATATTACATGAGACATGCAGCTTGAACTAGTGTCAGATCTGCTGATTTTTTTTTTAATTAAGTATCGAAACATATAGTAAATCTATCCATTATAACAAAATGTTCAATAATTAAACAGTGTTTAAATAAACTGTCTTATTTCATCATCTTTTTCAACAGAGACTGTACTTTTTATGCACCCTGGTTATATCAGCATGAATTGCTTTTAAATGTTCCTGACAAAATGTAACCACAAATGTTTATTTCTTACGTGAACACAATAATGTTAGCAAACCACTGTATGCTTTCTGATGATGCACCAACTGTGTTTCACACTTAGTAACCTAGTAACCCAGTGTAAATATCTATCCAGTGATGGAAACTACAAAGCACTTTTTGGAAGTCGCTCTGGATAAGAGCATCTGCTAAATGCCTAAATGTAAATGTGTGATGAAGCTGTGTGTTTTTTTGTGTCAGTTTCTCACTTGTGGCTTGTTTAGAATGAATAAAGAGGAAATAGACTTTAAACTAGGCAGCGACACCTCCAGTCACATGTGCAGTGCGACTTCAAACATTCATGCTGAGTGTAGATTTAGACGCTTAATTACTGGTACAAGTTTCTCGATATAGACTGATTACAGAATGGAGATGATTGAGGAGATTTATACAAATGCAGAAGTGATAGAAGACAACAGAGCTGATTTCAGAGAGAGGAGGAACTCATATGAAGATATTTATGCTAATCAGGACAATTTGAAGACCTATAGGCCCAGAAGCTTTAATCAAACTGAGAGTTCAGGTAAAAATACAGAAATATGTGTATATGTACTGATCTACTCAATTTAATTAACTTGTTTAAAATACAACTATCCATTACTAAGAGGCATCTGTATAATTAAAATAATTGTTAAACTGAAAGAAACGCACAGACATAGACATGCACACACACACACACACACGCACACAGACAGAGTTGACTGATGGAGACTTGTGTGTGGCAACTGTCACAACTGTTTGTGGCAATTTCAGCTCTAAAACTATCAGAGTGAGTGCAGTCATAACCTGACTGTTACAATATATGGTGCGGTATTAATTTGGAACTTAAAAGGAAACAAAGGACAAATGAACACACAAAATAAACAGAGCTCCGCCGTCTACGCAAGAACTGACTGGGGTCTAGGAAATAAGACAAACAGGGGCATTCGTCTTACCAAGGATTTATAGGACCGAGAGAGTTTCTTAATTTGTGCTTTTAGATTTAACCAGCTTAAAGCTTAAAGGGCATCGTGCCGCTCTCTCTCTCTTTCCCTCTCTGGCATCTTAAGAAGAAAGAAGCTGAGTCTTTGTCTGTTTATCTATCTATCTATCTTTTCTTTTTTTTTCGTTCTTTTTTTTTTTCTCTATTCCTTTTCTTTGGCCCTGATACCTTACAGGTGCTACCTAAAAGATCGCATGAAGTGCGGCGGTATCAGGACCCTTAAATAAACATGTCACCAGGTGTGGCGCGTTCATGCTGAGTGCCTTACGGCAGCATTGCCTGGCAACCGTGCGTCTGCCTGGTCGAGCCTCTGCCTGTTCAGAAATCTGTGGGGTAGCAGTCTGCTGATCTAATAACAGTGCAGAGTATTTTTGTGCAGTTCTGCCCCTCGTGAGACCCGAATCGTTACACCGTCACAGCAAAAGTGTTTGAATTCTATATTGCTCCAATTTAGCTAACATGTGTGAGACTCCAGTATTTTCTGTATTGTTTATATTTTATTCAAAAAATAAAATATAAAAAAATGCAAGTTGCAAATTTAGCAGGAGAAAAAATGAATATATGTATAAATTACACATGATTCAGCTTTACGAACAGATTAGAATCAGAATCTGTTTTTTTTTCCATGAAGTTTTCACATACAGTAGGAACCCCTTTCAAACAGCCACCTGTTCAGCCCCGATTCATGGCAGATCTGTGACCTTTCTGTGCACGAACCCTGATACAGTGAATGAACGCCCTCTTGCGCTGTTTTAATAAGCTGGCTGTAATGCTTTATAGTCCCGCCTGTTGGAGCGATGACTGCTTGAGTTACCTGCAGTTCTTTCATTGTCAACATATTTTCATGATTAAATCAAGCTTGTCATCTTGGAGATGTATAGAGTGTCAGTTTACAAGTCATTAACTATGCAGTTTTACACCTTTGAGTGGGGGGAAAACCCATCCCTAACTCAAACCACTGCCCACCTCATTGACCCCAGGACACAGGATGTCCCGTGTTTCTCCACAAGCCTTTCAATGAACAAAGAGGCATGTGGCAGAGATACTATTTTAAACAATTTTAATGTGTGCCAGTAGGGCAAAATTTAATATACATATATTCAGTATATTTTATGTATGTGTGTTATATTTGATTATTCTGCATAACTTTAAAGGTATTATCAGCATTTACAAACCCCTTTTATTAAATGGGAGTATAAATGAGTGTGTAAGATACGGGATGTCTGATATCAATCGAGAGCTTGTTTTATTCAAATAACAGTCGTGTACACGGAAAATTGGAAGCATGAACAGGGATCATGCAAAATTACTTTTGCATAAAGGGTATTAAAACTCTAATCGTTTAATCTAATCTAAACGTGGGGATGTGCCCCACGTGAGGCATGGCCTAGCCACAACCACATCCAATTGGACCAATCAACTGTGGGATGGACTGACACAAAGCGTCAAAACTCAATGTCCGAGCATGTCAAAAAGAGGGCAATTTGTCGGTTCTTCGTCATGGCCATCTAAAGGAAGCAGCTCATCCATTCTCGCTACTCGTGCTTCGGCTCTTGCAGGGACCTTCGTCATCGGAAAAATAACTTCAACAACCTCTTCCAAACAGATGGGCCTTCTGCCTTTGCTAACGTCATCCGCTCTTCGAGAACTCTCAACAAGACCTTGTGCCAGAATTCCCTCAGAAGAAGTTCCAGACCGCCACCATCAGTAACCAGGCAACCAAGCCTCACCAATAGGCTTTCCCCAAAGACGTCATCTCGACTTTCACGCACTAACACTGTGATTCCCTTTGCTGGAGGCGAACCACAGGATGAGAACGAAACATAACGCAAGTAAACAAACAAAGCTGCATACCTTGCTGAAGATTGGTGCTCGTTTCATAACTAAACCGTAAAATTAAACCCAAGACTCTGGATGAACTTTAACTTTCATCCTCCAAACTGTGTGTGTGTGTGTGTGTGTGTGTGTATGTGTGTGTGTGTGTGTGTGTGTGTGTGTGTGTGTGTGGGTGGGTGCGCGTGCGTGCGTGTGTTCAAGTAGCGTAGTTTCATGTATCATTAGATTAGTTCAAATAAATACTTGTTTCGTTATAAAGAATTATTGTCTTGGTCATGTATTTTGAAGTCTAAACATTTGCCCAGATCTTACTTTACCTTGCTCATAATTTGGCAAATGCCAGATTTTGTATTACCATCGTCAGCTGCAGGATAGACAGAATCGGTAAGATACATTAAATTATGCTAAATGCTGGACGGGTGGTTGATAAAGTGTATGCGATAAATTTTAATTCAGTTTAACAAAAATTAACCCGTATTGTTAAAGATTCGATATACCTGTGACCCAGAGCTAAAACACTACAAAATGGAGGTAAAGAATGCAGCAGTCATTCTTGGTCTACTTTAGGTAAATTCTAAATATAATGGTGGAGAATGCATTAGGCATTTTGTCCACATTAAAATGTCTACATTATGTAAAAACCCTACACATATAAGTCACCATACCACAGGAAGTTACCGCATTGTATACATATTTTTTATCCTTACATCAAGGAGTGTCTTGCTCTGCACCCGACAAAATAATAATATTAAAATTTTAAAATGTCAGCCGAAATGTATTTTTATGTAGTAGTTAATAATGCTGAACCAGCATGTTTTACATAAATAAATAACTCAGCTAAGTATGGGCTATAGTAATTTCATGCTTATGAGAGGTCATGAGTGTTTTTTTTTAACATAGTGTGTTACAATGTATAAAGACATATATTAACACCATGCAAAGTCACACATGTGGATAAAGAGACACACATTCACGCTTGTGACTGTTTTTTGTCTTGTAAATGTTGTATTCTTCATGTACATGAAGGCGAAATGGATAAATTAGCCGACCTGAAGGCAGGTGATCCCTGGTTTGTGTCTGGAGAATGCCAGTTAATTTTTATTCATATATTGCGCTTATGTCATATAGTACACTGCATGTTATAGAAACTTACAGAAACGCACAAGTCATTTATTGTAGGCTAATTGTGTCATAGTGGAGATCTCTCTCTCTCTCTCTCTCTCTCTCTCTCTCTCTCTCTCTCTCTCTCTTACACACACACACACACATGCAGAGGGAAAGGAAAGAGCAAGAGGCGGTGGCATTCTTGTTTAAACTGTAAAAGTTTCCCAGATGTTTTTAGTAATAAACCACTACTTTCCTAATAAAAGCAAAAAGTCAGAGTGGTAAATCAATGCACTTCCCCCAAAATATTTCAAATTTTTATGGTAAAACATGATAAAGATTTACAAATAAGTTTGGTTAATTTTTAATATGCACAAAAGAATTCTGTTAGTTTCGCCTTTCCTGGGTTATTCTAAAGTGGAATTTGTCATGACGTGGAGCAGAATAAGGGGAATCCAAGCACAGATAAGGATCACAATGTTAAACGTAAGAGTGGTCGGAATTTGGAAGCACGGGTGAAACACCAAAAAAATCAGTCAGTGTATGGACATAAGGGACATGCAGCGTATGAACATAAGGGATAGGCAGGGGCCTGAGGAGGCCGGCTGGGGCCGTGTTAACATGTTTGCAACTCACACAGATGTTGCATATCCCCACAAAGCTGGAGATGTCCTCCTTTAGTGTGGGCCACCAAAAACGCTATTGGACTTGCAACAGGGTTTGATCTGAGCCGGGGTGACGAGAGCTCAGAGCTGTGCATTCCAGGACCTGAGAGTGCAGAGAAAGGGGAACAAAGAGGCAATTAGAGGAATCTGTTACTTGGTCTTGGCTCATGAGGTAGAGCTTGCTTGACTTTAGTCTCGATTTTGAGCGTGGCCATGGTGAGCAAGCAGGGGGAAGGCAGAATAGTGTCACAGGTGGAGTCATGGGTGGTCGTAAATTGTCTCAAGAGGGTGCCTGACTTGGAGTTTTTTGACCCTGGTTGATAGGAGAGGGTGCTATTGAATCTGGCAAAGAAGAGGGACCACCAAGCCTGGCGAGAGTTGAGTCTCTTCACACTCAAGGTATCCCTCTAGTCAGTGTCTCCACTTTTCCAGGGCTAGCTTGATGGCCAAGATCTCACATTCTCCATTGCCATAGTTTCTTTCGGCAGGAGTTAAGTGGTGGGAGAAGAAGCAGAAGTGGTGCAGTTGCATTACACAGATCCAGCTTGATAAAGAGCTTGGCTCCTTGGAGTTCAAAGGTGGTGGCCATTAGCGGAATGAATGACATTGTTCAGGCCCCTATAATCAATGCAGGAATCAAGGGAAGCATCTTTCTTGACCACGAAGAACCAGGCTCCCGCCAGAGAGGAGGAAGGATGAATGATTTCCGCCCCGAGGGACTCTGTGATTTACTGGTCAATGGCTTGGCGTTCTTTGGGTGACAAAGAGTATAGGCGGCCTGTGGGAGGAGTGGTGCCTGGGTGCAAACCAAAGGCTGGGGGGGTGGAAAAAAATGGCGTGTGATTTGCTGAAAACAGCCTTGAGGTTGTGGTACTCTGGGGGGAATGTGAGTAAGCTCCGGTGGTTCCTCTGCCGAGGCTAGGTTATGGCACCACATGATGGTGGCTCTTAAGCAGGTTGTGGAGCAAGATGGGTTCCAGGCTGAGATCGAGTTTCTGGTCCAGTCGATCTGCGGCTTGTAACAGATCAACCAGGGGAGGCCCAGGATGACCTTGGCATGGGAACCCTCCATGATAAATAGCAAGGTCAGCTCTGAATGATTGTCTGAGTCCTTCACTGGGTCCTGTCAGTGATTGAAGGGAGCGGCCTCCTGTCTATGGCCTGGACCTTAAGATGGGTCTCCAAGCGTGGGAATTCCCAGAGCCTTAGCTGAGGCGGCGTTGATTAAGTTTTGGTCTGAACCTAAGTCGATCATTGCCTGTATCAGGTGGGTCCATTGCCTGTGGATGAGGAAGACGGGAAGAAGCTGACGCTGATCTGGAAGTCCCCTTGGGCTTGTGCCTTCTAGAGCTCCCAGCTGAATTTGAGGACTCTTCTTCCTTACTGGTCAGTTCTTAAGTAAATGATCAGAGTTTCCATAGTAGAAGCACGCTCCCTCCACTTGGTGGTGCCATCGCTTCTCTGGTGAGATGTGGGTTCTGTCCAGTTACATGGGTTCTACTTGAGGGTTGGATCGTGGAGAGGAGGGTCGCAGAAGGACTCTGGGTGGTGAAATCCTAGCCGATCTCCAAAGATAAAAACATGAATACACTCAGCCGGCCAGATCCATGAGATCTTGGAGTAATGAAGGGAGTTCTTGAGAGATTAGCTCGTCCGGGAGTCCCTCAGTCAGTCCTTTGAAAAAGAGTGAGGTGAACAAATCCAAATCATGAGACAAAAAAATGGAAAACAAGAAAACAAAACGAACTAGGCAACGTGAGAGCATGGGAAAGAAAACGTAAGAAAATTGGAGCAAAACACACACAATAATCCAGCAATTTAAGCAACGCACAGCACATGTTTAAATGCTGTAGTAATCAGTGGAGAATGAGATTATATTATATTAAATTATAAAGAATTTAATTAAATTATATTGCTTTAGCTTT
>JAAGKR010011237.1:0-20023 GCA_011419295.1 Clarias macrocephalus | reverse complement strand
TATTGTGTTCTTTATTGTGTTCTTTAGCCCAAACGCATCTCTTCTGCTTGTTGCCTGTCCTTAGCATTGGTTTCCTAGCAGATATTCTACCATGAAGGCCTGATTCACACAGTCTCCTCTTAACAGTTGTTCTAGAGACGTGTCTGCTGCTAGAACTCTGTGTGACATTGACCTGCTCTCTGATCTGAGCTGCTGTTAAGCTGCGATTTCTGAGGCTGGTGACTCGGATGAACTTATCCTCCGCAGCAGAGGTGACTCTTGGTCTTTCTTTCCTGGGCCGGTCCGCATGTGAGCCAGTTTCTTTGTAGCGCTTGATGGTTTTTGTGACTGCACTTGGGGACATTTTCAAAGTTTTCCCAATTTTTCGGACTGACTGACCTTCATTTTTTAAAGTAATGATGGCCACTCGTTTTTCTTTACTTAGCTGCTTTTTTCTTGCCATAATACAAATTCAAACTCTTTGAATGAGAAGGTGTCCAAACTTTTGGTCTGTACTGTATATATATACACACACACGGTGTCTGCGCGCACAAACAGAAACACTTATCTGTCGCTATTTATTTGTAATTTTTTTAAAGGTAAAGTGCAGGTTTACCTTTTTGTAAAAATTTGTTTTATTTTTACTTTATATATTGTATTAATTATTTTTATCTATTTAATGTTTTGGGCTATGGAACGAATAATTTGAGTTTTCATTATTTCTTATGGGAAAATTAGATTTGGTTTACGAGTGTTTTGGAATATGAGCCTGCTTCTAGAATGAATTATGCTCGTTATCCAAGGTTCCACTGTACTTTATTTCTAACTCTTCTATCTCATCTTGTTTGTGTGGTTTATTTAGAGAGCAGTACCAAGAGTCATGACAGAACTGTGGTTGCAGAAAGTTGCCAGATAGAGATAAATTCTGAGCAGGTTTGTCAAAAACTTTGATTGATTTTATACATTTTTTTCCAGTAAAATGTAATAGGTATCATGGGTTAACACAAAACATATTTCATAAACTGCTATTTTTCTACTGTGATCATTGTCTCAGTAATAATTAAAAATAAATATATATTTCAGATTTTTACCCCTAATTTATTCATAGCGATTTCTTTGCATTTAAGGTGGTAAACTGTTGCTCTTCCTTTATAATGTAGCACTTGGTGTTCTCTAAACTTGTTGCACAGCACGACATTGTGTGGCTTAGAAGCTAATTATTAATAATATATTATTATATAATTATATAATAAGCTTTTTTAGATTTATAACAAAAAAAAAAATTGTGAATCGTGATCTTGAGTATCGTAATACAACTCAAACGGCACCTAGGTATCGCATCGAGTGCTCCCTGGTGATCCTCATCCCCAATATAAGGTGTGGCAATGCATTAACTTTGTTAACTTTAAACATCTCTTGATTTCAGGTGTTGCAGAGTGAAGTAAACTCTCAGAGCGTTGTCGCTGAATCTAAACACAAAGCAAAGAATGTCACTAAGTAAGTAGACGTTTCCGGCAAAGCATTATCAGGAAACTAATCAATATTTTTAAAAAAAATAAGTGTTAGATCTTGGTTTTAGTAATATTCTCATTTCAGCTGATATATTATTTAGCATACAACAAAGTTTCAGAAGGAGGAAAGCAAAAGCACATTGTTGTCTGTTCTCTGTTTTGTTTGTAGTTGTTCAGGAGCCGAAGAGCAGAATAAAGGGAAAACTCAAAACGGGCCAAAATCTTCACAGAAACAGTCGAGCAAGCAAACTGAGCAGGTACTGTACATGGTGTAGTGGCTCAGGGGTTTGTACTTCCTATATAAATAATAATATATAATATAATATTCCTATAAAGACACTTTTCAAGGAACCATGTATAAGACGCAGCTGGGAGACAGAGCGGTCCATGCCTGCTGCTCCATGTTCTCCACGTCCACTGCTGAGCCAGAACTGCAGTCCGAATGGTATGTGAGTGACGTTTCCTAATACTACAGTTGCTACACACACGTTTTTGCGGTCATTCTGTAAGAATATGAATGTATTTTAATTTAATTTTTGTGACACACGTCGTATACCCAGGTTAATAAGGCGTAATACTCAACTCTTTAAGTGGCGTAACTCCAGATCTCAAATGTGTTCTGGTCAATTTAATTTGGCTCAGTTGTGATCATGTGACGCTCTGCGTCAAAACAAGAAGCGCATGCATGATACTCGTTATTCGTAAACCAAGACGTCAACATTTATTTTTTAAATTGCTTGTTATTGCTTGTTACTCGCAATCTGAGGTTTCATTGTACATATTTGTGTATCTGTGTAAATAATGTTTCACCACCTTTCAGATGAGAGCTGGAGCATGGACCCAGGAGCTGCTCTGTCCCAATACGACGCCAGTATCCTTCCTCATCCAGAGGTACTAATCCATAGAGTTTATTTATTTTGAGCACATGGATTTGATTTGGCGTAAGTTTTTATTACTGTCACATGCTATTGCACAGTGCAGAGTGTTATGTGACAGTGAGTAAAAACTCCTGTTATCTATTACATTTAATAAAACTGTAAAGTTGGCGTGTCTGTACATTGAAAATGTTTGTGAAAAAATAATTTGGGGTGGATGTAAGATGAGTGATGGAACTCACCAAGATGTTTATTAGAATTTCAGTCTTTCTGAAAAACTACTGAACGAATTTTAATGAGGTTTCCATATATGTATTTGGCCGAGCTTGAAGTAACATATAGGCTTTGTTTCATCGCAATCAGCCCCGCGGGAAGAGAAGATATGCTAATTAGAATTTTAAATAAAAAATGCCCTTATATCATAAAAAACATCGACCTTGAAAAAAATCATTAGTTCATCTCTAAGTTCAACAGTTGGCACTGAACATTTTTTAATTTCTGCTTATGAGTGTGTGATTGAAATCTACTTAATAAACACGATCTCACACCTTACGCGCTTCACGGTAACGCATTAGAATTTTAGTTCATTCCACAGTAGAAAAGATTTTTAAAACAAGCTTATGAGTTTGCATAAACTCCATGTGAATGAAGTTGCGGGCCCAGCTAGTTTCTCTGCTACACTGATGCACTTATTCCATTGTTTCACTCGTGCTTGAACACCATCAATATAGAAAGCTTTCTCAGTACGCCAGAGCCATGATCAGACTGCCTTCTTCACGTCTGAAACGCTGGCCTACCTGGAACCCTTTAACATGTAGAAATGGCTTGGAGCGAGATCAGGACTGTATGGGGGATGTACTGTAGCCATCACTCCAGCCGAGTTCCTGTAATGTGCAAACGGTATTCTGACAGATTTCAGGTTTTAATTTGCAAAAAATCTCTATAAAAATGTTTAGTCATGTTTACTTTAGTCATTATGGGCAAACAAGTTCAGGCAGTTCAAAATCAAATCTCCAACCCAATAAAGTGTGCTGCAAGTTAGTGAGTCAGACAGTAATAACCAGGAGTCAGGAGATGGCCACGCTCAACACATGTTTCTTTTTCTTTTCTTTTCTTGCAGCCCAAAATACAGGCGGAGACTGTAGACTTTGACTGCACATATGTGAGCCATAGTTTGCTAGTAGCTCATCAGAAGAAGACTGAACTGGACCAGACCAACAGCATCCCAGGTATCTGCAATTATGTTCATACTGTTATCTGAACATTTATAAATGTGTGAAATATGCCTGGAGACAGTGAAGTGCCGGTTAAATGACGTTATTCTGGACATGAGGGATTATGTTCCAGGACCTACTAAAATACTCACCACAAGCAGAAGGACAGAAGTTATTCACTCACTCATCGTCTATACCACTTAATCCTGTATTCAGGGTCACGGGGTGCCAATCCATCGAAGGGCATACACACACTCACACACTCATTCACACACCATGGCCAATTTGGGAACGCCAGTTAACCTAGCCTACATGTCTTTGGACTGTGGGAGGAAACCGGAGTACCCGGAGGAAACCCACCAAGCACAGGGAGAACATGCAAACTCCATGCACACAGAGACGGGAATCGAACCCAGACCCTGGAGGTGCAAGTTTAGTAATATGTCAGAAATGACATGATTGAGACATGGCAGCACGGTGGCGTAGTGAAATCTCCTGAGATACTTTCCAGGTTTCCTGCGACCCTGTAGAGGGTAAATGGTATAGAAAATGAATGTCTGAGACATCAGAGTCAATAATAATTTAAAGGTCGCAGCTATACCGTGCCCCTTAAACAGTTAAGGTTGAATTAGTTATGTTGGAGCACCTTAACAGGAGGCGCGTCTCGTTAAGTCAGTCGGCTGGCCAGTGCTCGTTAAGCAAGTTAACTTTGTGTTAGGGCAAGTGGAATGTCTTGTGCAGTCCGGCAAGTGAAAATAAAGTTGTTCTTATCACTTTTTTCTGTGCTGAAAACAATTACTGCTGCTAGCCATCCAGTAGCAGTCTATAATTCTGTCGACCAATCAGACGGTGTGTTTCTGACTGTAGCAGCGCTGATCTTAAAGACAGAACTGCAGTCTGCCATCTTTTAACGTAGTCATATTATTATTGCTGCCACGTTGCTTATGCTTGGTTTTAGATTTTGACAAAGCATGGATATTGTTTTTTGTTGTTGTTGTTGTTTATTAAGCCATGCATTATAAAAAAGTTTACTTGTTAATCTTTAATGTTAGTTAGCAGAAATCTGTAACTAAAACTAAATTTAAATGATGATTGGTAAATGACAACAAATGATTAATTACATGTTTCATAACGTGAGCAGTTGGTTTTTATTTTCAACAATCAGCTTTCATACTAATGTGTATCTGCAGCCCCAGTCTTTAATTTGCTTTATTAAATCATCCTTAATCTTTAACACATCTTTACTGTTTTTCTGTACCTTTTTTGTAGGAATAGGGCAGAAGGCTAATGACAGCTTAGCAAATATCTTTGATACCACTGGGCATGAAGATTACGAGTCCTGCCCTCAGGACGAGACGAGCGCCTTAGAGGAGGAGTACGATCTTGAGGGTGAGGAAGAGGAAGAATGTGAAAAACAGAAGGAGGGCATGGAGGAAGCAGAGTTTATGGATGGTAAAGATGTTTGCACTTGCCTAATAAAGCAGTTAATAGCACTATGTCATTTTATGTAAAAACCACAGGCACTTGCGTCTAGATCAAGTTAGAGAAGAAATACATTTCCAGTGCCTGACTAGACTGTTTAGTGGCTCTGGATTACTGATCAGGAAGTCAGGTTCAAGTCTCAGCAGTGCCAAGTTGACACTTTTGGGCTGTTAAATCTCAAATCCTCATACTTGCCCATTTTTTTTCTGCTTCCAACACATCGACTTCAGGGACGACATGCTGACTTGCTGCAGAATGAATCCCACCCACTGTGAGATACCAGTGTGATGAGATAATCAGTGTTAATCACGTCTCCTGCCAGTGGTCATAATGTTATGGCTGATCGGTGTATATGACATAAATATTTCACTGTGCTGTCGTGTATGTGCCACTGCCACTTATTCTTCCTATCCGTCTGAGACTTGTTTGGATTACAAATGAGACATGGATTGTTACCAGACTATTTTTAATTGAAATTAAACGCCAATTTAATAGTTTTTGTTCCAGTAAGAGCTTTGAGTTCCTCACAACTTTCAACATTCCTCAGCAGTGATTTTTTTTAAATTTATTTAGTTATTTATTTATTTATTTATTTATTTTGGTCTATTGTCCCTAACGGGTCTGCTCCAGGTCAGACAGGTCGGTTGAATAATTCTTGTAGATTGCAGGATAGATTAGTGCAGTAGAGTCCAGATTGGATTGAGATCTGGACTTTGACTTGGCCGTTAAAGGACATTTCAGTTTTTTCGTCAACAGACAAATTGTATGCAAGACTTTTAGTATTCTTGACACCGAACTCCTTTAAAATGATTGTCATCCTCCCTGTGCCCCTCTCATCAGTCCCCCTCTCATCAGTCCCCCTCTCATCAGTCCCCCTCTTGTCCTAATGCTGTGTTGTCTTGCTCTGACGGCAGCTTCCATGTCCACACAGTCCCCCTGTCCAACAGTGCTCACTGGGATATTCAAACACTTGGAGAGTATTTTGTAGACTTTTCCTATCTTGTGTATGTCATATATCCAGAACCTCTCTCATTTAATGTCTTTACACTACTTTTATTAAAGGGATTTCTTTATGTATATTTTGCAGCTTTTATTAAGATTCACAATCTAAAATAAGTTTTTGAATTAAAGGTCGGGTAAGACTGGTTCAGTTTTTCCATGTAAGACAATAATTTTAGTAATAATTTAATTTGTATTAAATGTAATAATTTTTAGGATCTTTATAAGATGATTCAAAATATCTATACTGTAAGTCTGGAGTATTTTAATGTATCTGGTCTAATCACAACACTACATCATTAACTAATGCATTTTTGTTTGTAAACAGAAGAAGAGAAGCCCATGGGAGATTCTCCTGAGAGGTGAGATCTGGTATGATGTGTTCTGTTATAAAGTATTAAATAAACAGTGTATAATCGTGGTGTGCGCTTTCTTTCTTGTGCAGTGATAAGAACAGGTCTGTTGCTTGTGTGGTAGTTGTACGCAAGAAAGCTGAACGGAGGAAACTTCAAGGTCACACGTGCAAGGAATGTGAGATTGTGAGTAAGATCCTGTTCATCCAAATATATACAGCAATATATACAGCAAGGCCAGCTCTGTGATTTTTGTTTCTTTTTTTCACTTCGTGTTTGTTGTATACTTGTTGTATAGTGGTAAACTATCAGTTCATCTGTGTACCAAGCCTTCCATATTCCACTGTTATTTTGTCTTCCGTGCATGACCTATATTGCTACGTTTCTTGACCACGCTTTTGGATTACCGATTTGGATTACTTGTTACTGTTTGGTTTCTGACTTTGCCTAGACACTGACTTCGGTCTTTGTTGTGGTATTGTTATTGTTTACCTTGTGAATGGATTAATAAAACCCTGCTCTTGGATCCGTTATAACAGTACATGTGCACACGGAGCACATGCACTGAGACCGAGCATGGGAGACGATCACCCACAATAAATATATTTCAAGACCTCGCTCGTTTACCGAGTTAAAATCTATTAAAAATTTTTGCTCGTCTTGCGAAACACTCACAATCCAAGGTTCCAGTGTAGACAGTACTGTAAATGTGTACAGAATGAGTATGAATGAGAGAAAAGTAACATAAAAACATGTAAATCTCATTCTATGTAATGAAAGGTACACAATAGGCTAAAAACAAAAGGTACCCTGGTCCAAGTTGTTTATAATACGTAGATGTAAATGAAAGTTAAAATAAAATTTTTTTTCTTTTGAAATGAAGTTTTTGATTTTAAACTCACATGTCTTCAGCATACCGTGTAGAAAAACCAAAGGAACTGGCCAAGCTGTCCCAATACCTTTAGTGGAGACTGTACGTCACCAAATGTTTATTCATTCAGAAAAGTCTCACAGCGTATTTCACACTAATATTATATGTTCGAGGTAGTTGCAATGTGTGGAAAAAAAATATCAGGATTCAGACAATTTACCAAATAATTCTCATAATGCCTTGATGTGTTTATTTAGTATTATGCCGACCTTCCTGAGGAAGAGAGAAAGAAGAAACTGTCGTCCTGCTCAAGGCATCGATTCCGTTACATTCCCCCGTCCACCCCAGAGAACTTCTGGGACGTCGGCTTCCCTTCTACACAGACTTGCATAGAGAGAGGTACCGTCTTTATTGTTATTATTTTTTTTTTACATTTTAGAGAATATCTTTCTTCTTTGAGTCCGCTCTAAATCACAATGATTGTTAAGAATACATGAATGTAAATAATGTGAATATTTTGGATTTTCAATTCAACTTTATTCGTATAGCGCTTTAGTAATGATCGTTGTTTATAGAAATGTCTAAATTCTGTATATAATTTTTAAACATGAAAGTGTAATGAGCAAATCTGAGGCAGTGATCGCAAGGGAGGACACCCTGAGACAATAGAAGACAATAAAAGGAAGAAACTTTGAAAGGAACCAGACTCGAAAGGGAACCCATCATCATTTGGGTCACATTGAATAGTATAATTTATACAATGTGTTATAGGTCAAAATGTGCAACTGTGTGACAGGAAATGAATTATTGCTTTAAAATGAAATCTACTTTGCCACCTAGTGTGCCATCATCAGACCTGCAGAACATTCCCTCGTTCTGGCTGACCGTCACCAAGACGCAAGGTTTGCTCTGTGATGTATCTGAGGTCCATGGTCAGTTTAATTGGCCTCAGTCATCCATACTATGGGTGCTGTTTGCTTCGGGAAAACAGAGAAGAAACCCACCGCAAGGAACATGTCTTTCGAGAACATACTGTATATCAAGAGAAGATCCGAAACCTGTGAGGAGATCTGTGCAGGCTGAGACGCTTTATTCAGGAGAGGTAGTAAGACCATCTCTCAAAAACATGCATGATGAGCCTCGTCACCAAGTCTGAAGATGCAAAGTGGATCAAAGTGTAAAACCTGGCAGTCTTTCAGCTCGACCTCACCAGTTCCTCAGGATCAAACCAGCGGAGACCAAAAACGCGACCAGTTACCAGCTACTTCAACCAGTTTATGATGTCTTTTGGACTGGCAAAAACTGGAACATTGTGTTCTCTACCTAATTAAATCTCCTTATCATATCAATTAAGAAATCGAGAGAAGGAGCCACACTTCTAATCAGAGTAGATCTTGGAAGTTGGAATGACTGAAGACTGGAATGCAGAAATCATTGAAATTCCAGACGTTTAGAAAGCTTAGATAGCCCACAGCACGTGGTACCTTTAAGGCACCTGCAGCCACTGCTTGTCTATGAAGTTTCTCTTTGCACAGTTGGCTGGAGAGATTTTCCACAATAAACAGTTTGGAGCGACTTAGGAGTAATGGATTTGAAAGTTCAAGCTTTGAAGAAGCTGTAATAGAAGTCGGTAATCAAGTGGAAAGTGTATCCAGGTGACTGTAACTGATGAGAGCGTTTGTTTTTGTTTATAGCATTTGGCAGACACCCTTATTCAGAGCAAACTGGATTTTTATCTCATTATACACCTGAGCAGATGAATTTTAGGGGCCTTGCTCAAGGGCCCAACAGTGGCAGCTTGGTGGTGGTGGAGTTTGAACATCATCCGGTGCCTTGACCACTGACTTACTCGTGCCAGTTGCAAACTCATACTGGCAGTGAGGAGGAGGCATATTTGGACACAATTAATCCCTCAGCATCAGTTTCATAGATGAATGAACGAGTCATTTAGTCTGACTGCTGGGCCTCAACAATACTAGGAGAAAGACAGTCGCACACAAACATGTTGTCTATCAGAAAGGTCTTTCTTTATCAACAGAGAAACTTACCAGCTACTTCAACCAGTTTATGATTTTATATGTTTATATGTTTTCATTACAATAGAACACATCTTGTTAGATGTTTAATAGACATATTAATAGAAAAATGTACATTAAGTTTTAATTTAAAATTGTAAATTGTTTGTTTGTAACAGGATACATCAAAGAGGACAACCAAGCAGATCCACGTTTGAGGAGGAGAACACCGTACCTCGCTACATTCTCACCAAAAGCTAAACCGTAGTAGTGGGTTCTTATGTAACACTTCATAGTTTGCATTAATCTGCACACATTAAGACTGTATTATTATAACACAATATTAGCCTCTAAAATTAAACTCTGTAGCTCATGGGAAATCCTGAAGACATTTTGTTGGAAACTATTATTGTAATTAATAGGTGTAATGGGTGTTTGGTATATGATGCAGGTTGTAAATATTAAATTGTTGTTATAATATTGTTGAAATAATCAATAATAAACACTTGTTCTGTTACTTTGATTAATGAAATCTGCCCCACCTGCTCCGAACCGAACATCACATGCAACGTAAAAAAGTAAAAGCTCAATGAATACCATGTGACCTTCAGATAGTGCCAGTGTCTGTTTAGGCTTCCGGGTCTGCTGGTCTCCAGGCTCATACTATCTGCAGGATACCTGATGTAATCAAGCGTTTGTGTATTTCATAGCTCCCTCTTTATACTAACCTGAATCGGAGCGAGAGAGACATCTGTCCATAGTCCAGTTCTCTGGGAATTTAGGCAGACGTCTACAGCACATGACTGGCGAGGAATGTCTGTGTAAAAGTTCTGTACTGCAATTCCTGTCTCAAAACTGCTTAATAGATTGTTGGTTATAATAACATTCATCTGCTGCAAACTGTTTATAGGTGTTTATTATAACTATGAATATCTTCTTATAGAAAAGTTAGTGTAATTTTATGTAAATATAATACTAGTGCAAATTTTGCATGTTCTGTCCATGTCTGGTTTCATTCTATGTAAAAAAGAAAAAAAAGAAAAAGCTAAACAGTTCTTCTATAATTGCAGGTGAATAAATGATGTAAAAGGTCTATTTTTTTCTTGCACTGTAGAAATTACTAATATTAATTAATTAATCCGTCAATTCTGAGTCGTTGCTGACTTTACTAGCTAACCAGATCATTTATTTGAGACATTGTTTTACTCTGTACACATGTGGTGTTTCAGTTCTGTGATCCAGACATACAGACTGAACAGCCATTCAGCAAAACACTGAAGATTTTTATTTTGAAAAGTTTTGTACAGTCATGCATCATTTAACCTCCACAATATAGTCTGTGAAATACAGCGTGAACACCAGATTAATCATATTAAACAGAAATAAAACATGAGGCTGAATGCTGCCAATCAAAGTGTACGCTCTTATGTGCTAAACCTATTTGTATTGGGAAAATTCCCTTGAAAAAACAACAGCGAGGCATAAAACATAATCCTGTAACATAGGTGTTTTTAAGGGCTATCTATAGATCAGTGTATGTGTACTATATGTATAGGGGTTGGACATCGAAACTGAAATACTGGCCAATTTAGTGTTGGAGGTTTCATGGCTAAATGTGAGCAGCCTGGTGGCCAATCTTTATTGATGGCACATTCCACCAGTAAGAGCAGTTTGTGAAGGTTTAATTAGCAGAGTAATAGCACAGTTTTGCTTAAAATATTGAAATGCACACAACATCATGTGACATCATGAAGTTCAGAAGAGGACAAATTGTTGGTGTGCGTCTCGTTGGCGCAGCAGTGACCAAGACAGCAAGTCTTTGTGATGTATCAAGAGCCCCAGTATTCAGGGTAATGTCATCTTACCACAGAGAAGGATGAACCACATCCAACAGGAGTAACTGTGGACGCAAGAGGACGCTGTCTGAAAGGGATGTCCAGGTGTTAATCCGGAACATAAAACCACAGCTGCCCAACTCACTGCAGAATTAAATGTGCACCTCAACTCTTCTGTTTCCACCAAAACTGTCACGAGCTCCACATGGTCAATGTACATGGCCGGGCTGCTATAGCCAAACCTTTGATCACTCATGCCAATGCCAAACGTCGGTTTCAGTGGTGCCAGCAACGAAAATCTTGGGCTGTGGACAATGTGAAACATGTATTGGTCTCTGATGAGTCCACTTTCACTGGTACCACCCAGAAGTGAAAACCCAGACTGTTGCATGCCCAGAGTGAATCATGGGGGTGGATCAGCAATGGTTTGGGCTGCAATATCACAGCATTCCCTACTGTAGGCCCAATACTTGTGCTAGATGGGCGCGTCACTGCCGAGGACTACCGAACCATTCTGGAGGACCATGTGCACCCAATGGTTCAAACATTGTATCCTGAAGGCGGTGTTGTGTATCAGGATGATAATGCACACAGCAGTTGAACATCTTCCATGGCCTGCACAGTCACCAGACCTAAATATTATTCAGCCACTTTGGGGTGTTTTGGAGGTGCGAGTCAGGACATATTTTCCCTATTTCACACATGCACACGGTGAGGAGAAATGCATCACAAAATCTACATCAATCTTTTCAGGCTGATGAGCTACAACGGCATATGACATCATCAGGTGGCGTTTCGACCAGCCAAGAACAGAAAGCTGATGCTGCAGTCTTACCAAAACTGGGAAAGAGAAGACTGGAAAAAAATGGAGCCTCGTCTGACGAGTTGCACACGGTGCCAACACAACAAATCCATCGATCCAACCTGATTGTGGCGACACATTCCAAGTGCAGGTTGTGTAACAGTGTGAGGAATGTTTTCTTGACACAATGAGAAGCAATTACTTTACAATTCTACAATACCCTTTATTTATCCTCATTGTAAACATACAATAATCATACATGCCTACACACAAACATACAGTAATCAAGCATGATACATGATACACTCATCTAACAATCTGAAAGGCCCATTTTATAATGATTGATTTTAGCCTCCTGGTATAATTATACTGACAGACTGATGGACTCTGGAGAACAAAGTAAATGTCATCTGCATTGTGAACATTAAGGAGGTCAATGCATTTGATTGTCTACCAGTTTTAAGTGTCTTCAAATATAGATTATTTATAGCCCTTCTGGTTCACATATGCTGTATTTACAGATCCAATTATTTTAAAGAGCAGCTGCTTTAAATTCTTCAGGAAAATGGATTTTATATTGTAAGCATATGAAGCATATTTCTTATTGAACTGTCAAGTGTGAAGTCGGTGTGTGAAGTTGATTCTTTACCTTTTTTAATTCTGTGAATTAATGTCCAAGTCCATCAGTACTGTAAATATTATAAAAAATACATGTACATGTAAAGTCAAAATATAAAACATTAAATTACTTTGGTCACAGCTTTTGTCTGAATATTGGGCATTTATTTATTTAAATGTTTATGTAAATGTTGGCATGTAGGTCATGAATAACGCCTTTTAGTAAAGTTTTTTCTTTTTCTTTACGAACACTCGTAAACCAAATTTACAGGCGCCGTGTATTTGTGTGTGTGGAATTAGCCCCTTCCCTCGCTTTGTCTTACACAGTAAAACTCCTCCTCCCTCCCCCACCTCGCTTTTTAAGTTTCACAACAAACACACAAACACAACAGAAACACTGTTTAAACGGGGAGGAAAAAAAAAATCTCTGTAATGGGTAATCACTGCTGTAGGGTAAAAAAAAAGAAAAATCAACCAGCACTTTACCTTTGAAAAGAATCGCGACAGAGCAGAATTTTCTGTGTAGAGCAGAGAGTGTCTGTGTGTGTGAAGCTAGGGAGGGAAGGTTTAAAGGCGAGAGAATGTGTCGGTCGTGTGTCGGTGTGTGTGTGTGTGTGTGTGTGTGTGTGTCGGTGTTAAATTACGCGCGCACACACCTAGGAGACACGCTGAACCAGAGAGGGAGATGTTGATTAAACCAGTAAGAGACGAGCACTAAGACCCAGCAGGGGAGACGATTACCCACAATTCCGCAGCGCAAGAGAAAGAAAAATCATTGGCTCAGTTGTAATCATGTGACGCTCTGTGTCAAAACGAAAGTGCATGCGTGATACATAATACTCGGCACTCATAAACCAAAACTTGCTCGTTTTCCAAGTCAAAAATAATTAAAAATCTTTGCTTGTCTTGCAGAACACACGTATACCACGTTACTCGCAATCCGGGGTTCCACTGTATTTAATTTTGTTTTGCCCAGGCAGTGTATATTTCTGAGCGCTAATATCGGACACAGCAATGTTAAAATCAAAGTGCCAGTATTACATTACATATTAGGAATTGCTGCAAGTGGCAAGAGCTTAAACGATGCTATGTAATAATGAAATGTTAACTAGTAATATAACTAGTTGCTATCTTAGATCTTTAAACTGAACCCAAATGACCGCAAACTTGTAATGCAAAGTTGTAAAATAAAGTTTACTAACCTCAGAATCCATTTCTGTATTACATCATTCATCCGTTAATACAATATACCAAGGTGACAGTAATTTATTAGTTCCCCTTATGTTAGTACAGTTAGACACAGTGTATTGTCTGTGTGGACCGTGCCATCAGTAATACCTCTCACAGTACAAAATTTTACTTCATGTGGTCACAGATATATTCAAACACAAACAAATGGAAATTCATGGAAATTAAATACTGCTCGTTTCTGATTGTCAGCCGTTACAGTAACATACTGTATTACAGTTATAGTGATGTATCGCGAAGGTTAAGCCAATATTAGAGATCTTTATGTGATTGTGTAATGGAATGTGTTTTCAGCTCTCCAGAAGTCTGGTAGCGTATATTGACAGTGCCTCGCCAGCGTGGTTCATAAGGATGCTGTAAGGAGAAAATAATGTATAAGGTTATTCATATTGTGGATGAAATGTATTTATTCGTTTATTAGTTCTGTACAATAATCTTCTAAATCTATTACCACAATCATGAATAATCACAAAAAAGGTTTCTGAAGCTGTCACCTTACCAGCATAATGTTAAGGGTCCGAGTTCTATTGTGAATATAAAAATGGACAGACTAGAAGCCAGAATCTGTAAGAGACATGAGAGACATTTAATAATAAAAGACAACAACTATGAAAACTCTAAAGTTCAATATTACTAAAATTGTAAATGGTATAAAAGAATACTAAAATGTTATACTCTACTATACTATACAGGGTGGGCCACAAGTTTCCATACATAAGAAAGAAACTATTTATTCATATTATTCATATAATCTGCTCTACATGGTTACCACAACAATAAATATATCTTATCTTATCTTATCTTATAACAGAATTTATTAAACATCTCTACATATATTAAATATGTAAAGTTGGCGTGTCTGTACATGGAAGATATTTGTGAAAAAATAATTTGGCGGGACGTACGGTGAGTAATAGAACACATCAAGATGATTTATGGAATTGGTCTGTTTGTGCACGCATCACGTAATCCATACTTAATCCACCACGCATTTGTTTTATCGCAATCGGCCCATGGGAAGAGAAGATGCGTTACTTTGAAATTTAAGTGAAAAATGCCCTTATATAATTGAAAAAATTGACCTTGAAAAAAAACGTAGTTCTTCTCAAAATTCAACAGATGGCGCTGTACATTTTTAAGTATTCACTTGAATTCCATGTGAACAAAGTCGTGGGCTCATCTAGTACTCAGTAAAACAAATGTGAGCTCACTTGCAATGGAAGTTTCAATTAAGACAAATTTCATTAGTCCTTTCACACTCTCACTGATGCTGTATAAGGTTGTCAAAACAATACAAGGCTGAATACACATCATAATCATAAACCATAAGAAAGAAAAGTCTTCAAAGAAGACCAGTCGCTGAAATAACAGCAAAAGGCAAACAAATTTGTAGTAATTACCAAGGTTTTGAAATTAGATGTACTGTATTGTATGCAGGTGTTCACATACTTCTGGCCATATACGGTACATCATTTGATCACACGACATTAGTGTTTATTAGTACCGTTTACAGCAGCTTTTACATACAGTGTAAGGGGAATGAATCTACAAATCAATCGATTTTCTGTTGCTATTCTGCTCAGTAAACACCACATAGACTATTTATTGTTGATTCAATTCAATTCAGTTTTATTTATAAAGCACTTTAAACAATGCTTTACAGAATCAGAAAGGAAATTAGGGAAATGAGTTTGAAATGTGTGAGAAAACATTTATAAGTTAAAATGATGAGATTGTTCCTACTGAGCAAGCCTAGGGCGACGGGCAATAAAAAACTTTTATTGCAAAGAGACGGCAATATGAAGAAAAGAAAGCTTGAGAGACACCAGACAGGTAACCCGTCCTCATGTTATGTACGATGTTAGCCATCTATCCTCAAAACTGGTGTTCATTGGTCATGGGATAAAAACACCACAGGCTTTGTTGCCCAAGCAAAGGCTCGCCCAGAGGGTGCTGAACACCAAAATCATAATCTACAGGTTGTCCCCAAATCATAATCTACAGGTGGTCCTCAAATTATAATCTACAGGCTGTCTCCAAATCATAATCTACAGGCTGTCCCCAAATCATAATCTACAGACTGTCCCCAAATCATAATCTACAGGTTGTCCCCAAATCATAATCTACAGGTGGTCCTCAAATCATAATCTACAGGCTGTCTCCAAATCATAATCTACAGGCTGTCTCCAAATCATAATCTACAGGTGGTCCTCAAATTATAATCTACAGGCTGTCTCCAAATCATAATCTACAGGCTGTCCCCAAATCATAATCTACAGACGGTCCCCAAATCATAATCTACAGGCTGTCTCCAAATCATAATCTACAGGCGGTCCCCAAATCATAATCTACAGGCTGTCCCCAAATCATAATCTACAGACGGTCCCCAAATCATAATCTACAGGCTGTCCTCATATTATAATCTACAGGCTGTCCCCAAATCATAATCTACAGGCGGTCCGCAAATCGTAATCTACAGGCTGTCCCCAAATCGTAATCTACAGGCTGTCCCCAAATCGTAATCTACAGGCGGTCCCCAAATCGTAATCTACAGACGGTCCCCAAATCGTAATCTACAGGCTGTCCTCATATTATAATCTACAGGCTGTCCCCAAATTATAATCTACAGGCGGTCCGCAAATCATAATCTACAGGCGGTCCGCAAATCATAATCTACAGACGGTCCCCAAATCGTAATCTACAGACGGTCCCCAAATCATAATCTACAGGCTGTCCTCATATTATAATCTACAGGCTGTCCCCAAATCATAATCTACAGGTGGTCCCCAAATTCTCCATACAGAGGGGAAGTTAATACCTTGTATTGAAAAGAAACTTTCAATTCAACTTGATATGTGATGAATCTGTATATCGGCAGGAGGTGGATCACCTGGTACTCTGATGCAGTCAGAACAACCTGGAGCTGATCAGGCTCCAAACTGTGGAGGTGACAGTGGACTTCAGGAGAAATCCCTCATCACTACTCATCCTCACAGTATCCCACAACCCTGTGTCATTCATGGAAACCTTCAAATTCTTGGGAACTAAAACCATGACCTGAAATGGAAATCCAACATCAACTCCAACCTCAAAAATACCCAGCAAAGGATGTACTTTCTGTGCCAACTGAGGACGCACGGTCTGCTGATACAGTTCTATACCGCAGTTATTGAACCCGTCCCCCGTGCACGTCCATCACCGTCTGGTTCGAAGCAGCCACAAAACAGAACTGCAGCAAACAGTAAAAACAGCAGAAAAGAAATCACTGGTTCTCTCCTGTCCTCCTGACTTGTATTAAATAAGAACCAGGAAACTGGGGAGAAAAAAAATCAGGACGGACCGCTCACACTCTGGATCCTTTTCCACCTCCTCGCTTCTGCCAGACGCTACAGAACTCTCACTCACTCCAAAACCAGGCGCATGAACAGTTCCTCTCCGCAATCACCTTCATAAACAGTTGAACTTGACTGTATGCAATCTGCTATATAGACGCACTGACATGCTGTTTACAAACTTCTGTACATTACTGTTATTCACACTAATCAAACATCTTGTAGTGAATATTATGTAAAAGTATTAACATGATTCTTACTTCTTACATCCTACTGCACGTAACTGCTATTTGCACTACTTACAGTATACAGTACGAGATGCACACTACAGTTACTTACACACTCACTTTATATACATCTGTTATTTTTTCCAGTCTTATTGTCTTATTTCAAGCGTTTTTACAATAAATGTACAGCGTTTTATTTTTTATGTTGATCTGTACACAAACAGACAGAATCAACCATCATCCCCAGAAAAACTGGGGGCGGGATTATCACGACCAACTAAAAGTCTGTGATTGCCATTGTCAAACTCTTTCTAGTACTGATAAAGCCAGAAGAGCTGCTCGCAAAGCCTTCATGAAGTTCACCATTGTTGTTGTTGTTGTGCTTGCTGCTAGCATTTTTGGCATTGCTGGGGAAGTAGAGCCGTACATTGACGTATCCAGCGACGTAATGACGTGACTCTCTAGCCCATGGAAAAACAAAGCCAGTTCTTAGGAGGTTCACTACTGAACCGGATCTTAACTGGGACCAGCACCAGGCTAGAAGTAGCACCTGGTTCACTTTGGTGGAGAAAGGGCTTTAACGTGGCCACAGAGGAACCTAGAAACTGTTGCTACAACCATGTGTCCATGTGTATGGAGAATTTTGGGACATCCTGCATATGCTGGTTGGATACACGGCCACAACCAATGAAACGCCCCTCTGTAGATCCCTCTATGAGAATTTCACCAGGACACAACCAATGAAACTCCTCGCTCGGAGGATGTCGCTCGGCCAGAACGTTACAGAACAACCTTTTGGGAATTTTAAAACTAACAGTAAAGAAATGTAACATCTTCAGAAAAGAAAAGATGAAAAGCTAATTATAAGGAGTTTATCATAAACAACAGAATATTATACAGTACCATCAGTAAAGGGACGTACCAGTCTTTAGTCTGCAGTTTCACAGACTGTAATGCTATAGACTCTCATTCTACACTATTCGTGTGCACTACTCATGTTTCATCATTTGTGAATAAAATGTCTGTGGGTGGATGTGTTTTTCCCTTCAAAATAATGAAGATTTTTCAATCAGGACATTTAAAAAGAAAGAGCAAACTGAATGAGACTGAATAAGAATCTTCACTCTTCTATCTCATTCATGTGTAATAAATGAGCATGAAAGGAGAAAGTCTCTGACCTTGGCCACGAACAGCCAGACTGCGCAATGCACCAAGGAAAGTCCGCTCTTCAGCTTTACCCAGGCTAGCACCAGAAAAAAGCCAAGTACAGCACTGTTGAGAAGAATATTTCATTAGCACATCAAGTTGCATTTTTCACTCGAGTCAAAATATAATACTGTGCTTGTATTGCGCAATGTCTCTAAATCATCCAGTGACCTGACTCCTCTCCTCTGCACTCTCCTCTTCAGCTCACTCCACAGGTTTTCAGTGGGGTTGAGTTCTGGGGACTGAGATGGCCATGGGAGGAGTTTGATTCTGTGTGTGGTGAACCATTTCTGTGTAGTTTTGGCCACATGTTTTGGGTAATTATCTTGCTGAAAGACCCAGTGACGACCCATCTTCAGCTTTCGGGCAGAGGCCACCAGATTTTGCTTTAAAATGTCCTGGTATTTCAAAGCATTCATGATGCCATGCACCCTAACAAGGTTCCCAGGGCCTATGAAAGAGAAAAAGCCCCACAGCATCACCGATCCTCCCCCATACTTCACAGTGGGCATGAGTTGCTTTTCTGCATACTCATCTTTTGTGTTCCTCTTAGTGTTTGTTGTCAAAAAGGTCTATCTTGTTCTCATCTGACCAAAGAACACTGTCCCAGTTGAAGCCCCAGTACCGCTTAGCAAACTCTTGCGTTTATGATTGTGACTGAGAAAAGGTTTTTCCTTACATGCCTCCCAAAGAGCTTGTTGGCATGTAGATAGTGTCTGATGGTTGTTTTGGAGACTTTGTGACCCCAAGATGCTATCGTTTGTTGCAGTTCTTTAACAGTGAGCTTTGGAGAATTTTTTATTTGTCTTACCATCCTCCTCACTGTGCGTGGAGGCAAAATAAACTTGCGTCCTTGTCCAGGCTTTTTTACTACTGTTCCAGTTTTTTAAAACTTCTTAATGATTCCTCTCACAGTATATATGGACGGGAGGCTATTTTCTTGTACCCAAGACTTGTGAAGGTCGACACACATCTGCCTTATTTGAATGGTGTGTTCCTTTGTCTTTCCCATGTTGAAGAGTGGATAGGAGAAATGGCCTCTGTGTCACGTCATATTTATACCCCAGGGAAGCAGAAAGTGATAAATTACTAATTAAATGTTCCTAGATACTTTGATCAACTTTCTAAACTACTGTAGAAATGACAGTTTATTCAATTACATTTATTTTCTAGGAATTGTTAGGGGTGCCAATAATTGTGGAACAGGTTATTTTGTGAAAAATTATTATTTGTTAGTCAGGGATTTTTATTTCCCCTTAAAATTCACTTTATATTCACGTTATATTTTTCTACAATTTCCAGTGTGACAATATGCTTCTGCAATAAAAACTGAATTTATTTTAAGGCTTTTAACACATCTTAACCAGGGGTGCCAATAATTATGGAGGGCACTGTATATATATTGCTTATATAAGCAACAAAATTGCTTATAGTTAGCAGATTTTTTGTGCTTGTG
>JAAGKR010011235.1:0-20029 GCA_011419295.1 Clarias macrocephalus | reverse complement strand
AGTGTGTTATAGAGTTGCAGTTTTACTTATAGTGTTAGTTGTAGTGTGTTATAGAGTTGCAGTTTTACTTATAGTGTTAGTTGTAGTGTGTTATAGAGTTGCAGTTTTGGTTATAGTGTTAGTTGTAGTGTGTTATAGAGTTGCAGTTTTACTTATAGTGTTAGTTGTAGTGTGTTATAGAGATGCAGTTTTACTTATAGTGTTAGTTGTAGTGTGTTATAGAGATGCAGTTTTACTTATAGTGTTAGTTGTAGTGTGTTATAGAGTTGCAGTTTTACTTATAGTGTTAGTTGTAGTGTGTTATAGAGTTGCAGTTTTACTTATAGTGTTAGTTGTAGTGTGTTATAGAGTTGCAGTTTTACTTATAGTGTTAGTTGTAGTGTGTTATAGAGTTGCAGTTTTACTTATAGTGTTAGTTGTAGTGTGTTATAGAGATGCAGTTTTACTTATAGTGTTAGTTGTAGTGTGTTATAGAGTTGCAGTTTTACTTATAGTGTTAGTTGTAGTGTGTTATAGAGATGCAGTTTTACTTATAGTGTTAGTTGTAGTGTGTTATAGAGATGCAGTTTTACTTATAGTGTTAGTTGTAGTAGTCTATAGTGTAGTTATAGAGTTGTAGTTTTGGTTATAGTGTTAGGTAGTGTGTTATAGAGATGCAGTTTTACTTATAGTGTTAGTTGTAGTAGTCTATAGTGTAGTTATAGAGTTGTAGTTAATCACGGCTCTACAGCCAATCAGGGTCGTCTGTGAGCTCACGCAAGCGGAAGCCCTCCTGACTGAGTGGTAGTAGTAGCCTTAATGTGGATCCCCCTAGTGACTGGGAAGAATTGGACACGACTAAATTAGGGAGAAAATTGGGGGAAAATCCCCCACAAAAAGTGTTTAGTAGCATGTGTTCATGTGTGTTACTGTCAGTTGTGTCAGTTTTTAGAAGTAAATTATAGTGTGTGTTTGTTGGTATAAATGTTTTAGCATGTGACAGGGTGTAGAAGTGTGTGTTAATGTGTGTTAGTGTTTAAAAATGTTTGTTGGTGTTTAGCAGTTTGTATCAGTGTTCAAAAATCTGTAAAAATCTGTTTCAATCTTTAGAAGTCTGACAGTGTTTAGAATTTGTGTTAATGTGTGTCAGTGTTTTGAGGTTTGTCCATGTTAGTCCTTGTCTGTTTCTGTGTGTGTGTGTGTGTGTGTGTGTGTGTGTGTGTGTGTGTGTGTGTGTGTGTGTGTGTGTGCGCGTGTGTGTGAATGAAAGGTTGGTCACTGTAATTAAATGGCTGGACTGATTAGATTACATTATATTGGATCAGATGAGATTAGATTAGATTATATTAGACTAAATTAGATTAGATCAGACTATATTAAATTAGACTGAGTTAAGTCAGGACTGACCCTATTAAATAAGTTTAGATTGGTTTAGATTAGATAAGATAACAAAAAAGATTGGGATTAAAATTATATTATTATATTACATTTAATCAAATTAAATCAGATTAAAAAGGATTGTATTAGTTCAGATTAGGTTAGATAAAACCAGATTAGATCAGATTAAAATAGATAGACCAGAGGAAATCAGATTAGATCCTATTAGACCAGATTATATTAGATCAGATTATATTATATTAGACTAGATTATATTAGATTAGATCTGATTAGACTTGATTAGATTATGACAGATTGGATAAAATTAGATTAGCTCAGATTAGATTAGAATAGATACGACTAGATTAGATCAGATTAAAATAGATAGATCAGAGGAAATCGGATTACAGTAGATCCTATCAGACCAGATCAGATTAGATCAGATTAGACTTGATTAGATTATAGTCTAATCAAGATTAAATTATTTTATCATGTTCTATAATAATTAACTATATTATGTTAGATTAGATAAAATTAGATTAGCTTGGATTATATTCAATGTTCTCTAGCACACCTAAGTACGGTGAGGTTAAAGCTAGAGGCCACACCCACTTATATACCACCATGAGCTGCAGAGTATAAACACACATGCAGGTAGTTCCCCTCCAGGCGCACTGGAGAACTACAGGGTTCTGAGGTTCTCCCTGTCACTCTAAAAAGGTCTGTATAGAACCCTCAGACTGGACATTTTCCATGAACCATTACCTGTACACTAAGGTCTTCAGGTTCCATGTTGAAGATGAATGACCAGGGTGATACTGGTGTAAACACGCAAGACTTAAACATGGACACGGAGAACTTTAACACTTATTCTTCAGCTCAAATGATTCCTGATTAACAACACCTGGACTCAGATACTCTCTCTCACACACCACACACACACACACACACACACACACACACACACACACACACACACACACACACAGTGTAGATAAGAAGGTCCAGTTCACTCACACAGACTGAAGTACACACTGTGTGTTGTTGTTACCTGACGTACACTAAACCTGTAGTCTCTCAGGGGTGATGATCCTCTGACTGCCTGGACTATGGATTTGTGTGGCCATGTATACACTAATGTACCTGCGTGTGTGTGTGTGTGTGTGTGTGTGTGTGTGTGTATGTGTGTGTGTGTGTGTGTGTGTTCACCTGGACTTTATTAAACTCAGCCCATATCTGATAGATGAACAGGGTCTAGTCCTCTAAAGGGTTCTTCTGTGTAGTGTTTCTGGTGGAACCCTAAATGTTCCATTGGAGTCATTAGAGAAGGAGAGGCTTTGATGTGAGTATTTAAAATACTGGTGTGTGTTGGATGATGTGACTGTGATTAGAGACAGACACCCCCCCCTCAACCCCCCCCTGTCAGTAGACAGCAGTAATGTGAGCTCTGTGCTCAGTAACACATGGTTACTGGATGAGACCAGGATCTGTTCCAGCTGTAATTACTGATCAGCTCTGCCTTTGTGTGTGTGTGTGTGTGTGTGTGTGTGTGTGTGTGTGTGTGTGTGTGTGTGTGTGTGTGTGTGTGTGCTTACTTAATGACAGGAACCATACTCTAACTTTACTCATCTCATTAAACACACACACACAACCATTGACACACACACACACACTTCAGGGCTGTTTTGTGTTAGAATATTAATATGTCTATTATCAATATTAATCAGTGTTCAATGTTAGGGTGAACATTATGAGCAGTTTCCTGTCCTAACACAACTTCATCCTCAAGGTGATATGGGTGTGTGTGAGAGTGTGTGTTAATCATTTGTGTGTGTGTGAGTGTAGTGGGGAAACACTGAGCAGTATGTCAAACTGCTGAACACTGTCCAATTGAGCAGTCCTGAATGGGTGTGGTTAAAGTGTGTGTGTGTGTGTGTGTGTGTGTGTGTGTGTGTGTGTGTGTGTGTGTGTGTGTGTGTGTTTATCCAGTCGAGCCATCATGAAGTGAAGTGCTGTGCTGCCTGCTCCCCTGGGAGCCAGAAATAACTGCGAAACCCTGCATAGTAGCCTGGAATAACACACACACACACACACACACACACACACACACACACACACACACACACACACACACACACACACACACACACACCTCCCAGGCGGCAGGTAGACGCCACCGTGCAGGAACGATGAACATTACTCACTCTTAATCGCTCTCTGAATCTAAATCACACAGAACATGACTCTTGCTGCTGTTTCTTTGTGGCTCTGAGTTCTGCACTCTGATTGGTCAGGAGGTGTTGATTAATTTTCTATGACAGGAGCCCTGACAGGAAGAATGAAACACCAGGGGGCACTCTTTAGTAGGAAAATAATCAAGGGGTGGTGTAATGGAGCATAGCTACTGTTAGCAAGTACTGCAGAAGTTGATTATGTGTGTGTGTGTGTGTGTTGTGTGTGTGTGTGTGTGTTTCCTTGTAGGTGAGTGTGAGGTGGCTGCTGCATGAACTGACCTTTACACCAGGAGAACCGCATCAGGAACCTGGATGGACTCATTTTCTTAATACAACGTCACCAGACTACAAAGACAGATAAAATATTTACTTTCAGTAGACATTTCTCTAGAGGTCAGAGGTCAGAGAGTGAGCTTTGTTCATCATTGTGGTGGAAAGGTCGGATCACAGATCACCTGCTGTGTGTAGAAGATGTCGGCTGAAGAGCAGAGTCTGTCGGAGGTAGAATTGAGTCCAGGGGTGTCGGACGAGGGTGGCTCCGTGTCTCCGGGCCGGGCGGGTCACCCAGGAGACTCTCAGCTGGTGTCTGGAGGTGGGGCAGATGAGGACGGGACAGGACTGTCCCACGGAAGAGTCAAATCAGACGACGAGGACGAGCGCTTCCCGATAGGCATCCGAGAGGCGGTCAGTCAGGTGCTGAACGGGTACGACTGGACGCTAGTGCCCATGCCGGTGCGCGTCAACACGGGCAGCAAGAGCAAGCCGCATGTCAAGAGGCCCATGAACGCCTTCATGGTGTGGGCTCAGGCCGCGCGCCGCAAACTCGCCGACCAGTACCCTCACCTACACAACGCTGAGCTCAGCAAGACACTCGGCAAACTCTGGAGGTGAGGGCCTGTCTGTATGTCCGTCTGTCTGTTCTCCTGTCTGTCTCTCTGTCTGTCTGCCTGTCTGCTTTTCTGTCTCTCTGTCTGCATGTCTACATGTCTGTGTGTCTCTCTGTCTGCCTGTCTGTCTCCCTGTGCGATTTCTGCACAGTAACACACAGTCATATTGTGCATGTAATAGAACTCTAGCTCTAATTCTCTGAGTTAATTGTTTTGAGTGTTTTGCCCCTGGTGGGGGCAAAGGTCATACTGTAACTGGGGTTATTGTCTGTCCTGCACTGATCAGTAGACTGTACCACACCACTGGTCTGGGGGCAACCATCCTAAAACAAAGAGGGTTTAGCATCATGTTTAATCCGGCCCGGTAAAGGGGGTTAGCTGCTCTCCTACACTGTAAACCCTAAAGCTCAAAGTATTTAAACATATTGAGGGCTGTTAACTTAAATACCTACAAATAATTCAAATTAATAGACCTTGATGATGAGTATTTAGAACTTTTTGGTATTTATGAGTTTGTAGAAACGACACTTTTCAAGTTAGCAGAACAAAGTTGATATTTTAAGTAGCTGTAAGTACTTCAGTAACAGTAACTGTCACCTTAAAGTGACAAACTTAAAATCCTTCAGCCGAGTGATTTTGTGTGTGATGTCATCAGAGTAATATGGCACTGGTGGCTCAGTGGTGGGTTTTTCATCTGCCATGTGAAAGACCCGGGTTCGATTCCCAACAGCTGGATGAAGTGTCTGTCCCAAGCCCAGATAAAATGTGAGGGTCGTGTCAGGAAGGGCGTCTGGTGTAAAACCTGTGCCGAGCTCGTGTGCGGACCGGATCGTCTGCTGGGGCGACCCATCGCCGGGAGCAGCCGAAAGACCAACAACTATTTATTTGATTTGCAACAAATAATAATAAAAAAAGATAACTGCTGTTAAATAGTACGAGGCGACTCAATAATGCAAGTAAAGAACGATTAATATGAATGAGTACAACAAACTCAAAAACTGATAATTCTGTTTACTTACAATTGGAAACATCTATGTAACTGGTTACCTCAAATTTTTTGAGTTTTGCCAACTTATTCGGGTTTACAGTGTGTACACAGAGAAAGACTACGAAGCTGAAACAATATGATGTCCTTGGCTGGGTTTTCCACAGAGGATTTCACACCAGCTCTCAGATAAATGACAGAAATCTACACTGCCAGGCCAAATGAATGTCACACACTCTTAGACTTAGTGCATCGCTTCATGTGCTTCCCTTCTTATCCTGATGCATGTGTGTATGTTTGTGTGCAGGCTCCTGAATGAGAATGATAAGCGTCCGTTCATTGAGGAGGCGGAGCGTCTGAGGAAGCAGCACAAGAAGGACTACCCGGAGTATAAATATCAGCCCAGGAGACGGAAGAACGGGAAGCCGGGGTCCAGCACCGACAGCGACGCCCACTCTGAAGGTGATGTCACTCACAGCCAATCACATTACAAGAGCCTCCACTTGGAGGCGGGGCATGGTGCTGGGTCTCCTCTGTCTGATGGACACCACACACACCCTGCAGGTGAGACACGACATACACAGTGAGTGTATGTTCATAATCAAAGAGCTTGTCTTAGGTCTCTGATGTTAATCTTTTCCTCTGTCCATGTACAGGTTCCACCCACAGCCCGCCGACTCCACCCACTACTCCCAAAACAGAGCTCCAGGGGGGTAAATCAGGAGAAGGGAAGAGAGACGGCGGTGCCAGAGGGCTGGGAGTGGGGGCAGATGGAAGCTCTGCTTCTTCATCCTCTTCTTCTTCCTCCAAACCGCACCTGGATTTCGTGAACGTGGACATCGGAGAGATCAGCCACGAGGTGATGGCCAACATGGAGCCGTTTGATGTCAACGAATTTGACCAATACCTGCCTCCTAACGGGCACCACCCATCAGCCTCAGGCTCCGCCTCCTGTCCCGCCCCATCTCCTTCTCCTTACTCCTATTGGCTGTCAAAACAGCAGCTCAGCTCAGATGGGGGAAAACCGCAGATCAAAAGCGAGACGCATTTCTCTGGTAATGCTGATGCTTCGGTGGGCGGTGCTTCCACATCTGGGGGTGGAGCATCTGCTCATGTCACATATACACCTCTCAGCCTGCCGCATTACGGATCTGCATTCCCCTCTTTGGCCTCCAGGGCGGCGCCATTTGCTGAATACGGGGATCACCAGGCATCCGGATCATATTACACACACTCGGGCCAGTCAGGGCTTTACTCCGCCTTCTCCTATATGAGCTCCGCCCAGAGGCCCATTTATACTGCTATCACTGACCCCGCCCCTGGAAATAGCCCCACCCATTGGGAACAGCCTGTGTACACCACCCTGACCCGGCCGTAACACAAACACACACAGAAAAATACAAGAAAAAAGAGACATGATGATGTCAATGATGATGAAAATAAGAAGAATGATTTTTATCTCAAACACACATCACACCTTTAATGGGGAATGAGATGTAACACTAGCAACACACACACACACACACATGCACACACACAGAGCAAAGCATTAAACTGATGATGATGATGATGATGATGATGATGATGATAATCGACAGCTATACCACATAGGTAACAGGCGGAACTAAGAGAAAACATTTTACACACACACACACACACACACACACACACACACACACACACACACACACACACAATTTGTCACCTTTTTCATTGTTCATTTGAAATGGATTTTGTGCAGAAGAACGTTTTTACCTGCACATGTACAACATCCAATTTTATTATTATTATTATTATTAAGAATTAATAATTCGTTCCTATTAACCAAAACAAGGCCTTCGTTGTTGTTGTTGTAGTTATAATCCTTGACTGTTGATGGTTTGCGTCATCATGACCGCCACTGAACTGCTGATGAGCTGAATGTGTGTGTGTGTGTGTGTGTGTGTGTTTTACTGTTATTTTACTGTTAGCATGATGGATAACAATACTGTAACAGTTTTTATTTGTTGTTTTATCAAGGAAGTGAACCGCCAAGCCCGAGTGCCTACAGCACACTGAAACTCATTTAGAAGTTTGTGTGACTTTTTTTTTAAGTGTTTAAATTAAATTACTTTCATAAATGACAGAACTCATAGTGGGTGGAGCTTGTATACAATGGGTGGAGCTTGTACATGGTGGGCGGAGCTCACCCTCACACGATGTGCCTTCCTCTGCTCTGACTATGAACATTTAATGACTCATTCCATGGACACATTCTTAACATTTTCACTCTCCTTTTATTTCTTTTCTAATTTTAACTTTAGTGTTCATTCGTCTATATTCAGTAGGATTTTATATAATAATAATAATAATAATAATAATAATAATATACAAAAATATCCAGTGTTAGAGAAACTACACACAATAGGTGGAGCTTGTTTTATTTATATCGTTGTTTTTATTTCCTTTTAAGTGACTTTTTGTGTTGTTTTGTGTACACGTTTTCTTGTTAATGTGTTCCAGTAGAGACTAACAACACATGTACTAAATAAATCTCAGTCTGCTTTTCTATGAAAAAGTAAACCTGCTGGTTTTATGTAACACACACACACACACACACACACACACACACACACACACCTTAATTTGTGTTAAATGTTGTGTTTTTTATGTACAGCAGTCTGTTAGAGATGTCACAGTGTTACACCACCACAGTCTCATGCACTTTATACACACATCCCTGCAAACAAGCTTTGTGTGTGTGTGTGTGTGTGTGTGTGTGTGTGTCTTAGCCTGATTTCTAATTCCCTTCATTTAATAAGCTGTGATACTTTACACTAAACAAAGAGAACCATTCAGCTCTGAGAGAGAGAGAGAGAGAGAGAGAGAGACTACAGCTCTATGGAGATCCAGAAGCAGGAGATATCTGAACCTGGAACATTATTAGAGCTAGTTTTTTCCAAGAAAAGTAAATCAACAGTGAACATGTAAACACCAAGGAAAAAATGGACCAGATTCAGCTCCAAAATGAGCAGATGACCACACCCAGCTCACCTCCAGATCCCCAAATCGACATTTAAACCATTCATTACTGATACACACCCAACAGACCCACACATAAACCAGCAAGGTCTAGTTATACATGGAGCAGATCCAGATTTAAACATTTACTGGATCTAAAGTGACTATTTACATAATCAATACCACCAGACCCACTGAGATATCAAAGAACCATGTAGAGATCACACACACACACACACACACACACACACACACACACACACACACACACACACACACACACACACACACACACACAAACACACACACACACATTCTGTGTGGTGTCCAGTTTATGTGTGTAAATGATTCCTCACACTCCCAGAGCCGCTTTCTCACACTCTGAGGCTTGGGATATGACACGAGCCATCAGGGGAGCAGAAACCCTCCATAGATGTGATGTGCTGGTGATTCAGGACATTCAGGTGGTCATGTGACTTCATTTTATCTCCACATGACGTTGCTGAGTCTCGACCCGAGCGACTGAAGCGACCCCAGATCATAACACTGTCTCCAGAGGCTTGTACAGTGGACGCTATGCATGATGGGAGCGTCGCTTCATGCGCTTCCCTTCTCACCCAGTTGCCTAGTTACGGGCTCCCGGCCAGCGGGGGCGCTGTGGGAACCGGTTACATGAGTTTTATAAAAGAAAAAGAGAGGCTGGGCCTAGAGAACAGCATCCATTACACAGCCGAAGCTAATGCTGAAGCTAATATTTCGTAAAACCAAATGCGGGATAGGATTGTCCGACGCGCATGTGAGAGGGTTTTATTTGTTTGTGTTCGTCTCTTCCTCCGACGTCTTCTGCCCCGGCGTGTCAGCGTGTCGCGTGCGGTGTTTGGTCGGCGCTCGTGAGGAGGGGAGGGGGAGGGGAGGGGGGCGGTCTTCAGCGTGCGCCTCGCCGCAATTAAAGGGGACGTACGTCCGGAGGACAGCGAGGGCGGAGCAAAGTGCGTCCCGGGACGGTGCTGCTTTATATGGACTTTGTTTAGAAAGAGCTCAAGGACTCTGTATGTGTGTGTATGTTGGAAGTTACGGGGAGTGAAAGGTGTGACACTGCGCAGCAATAAATGTATATACACTTTTGTTTGCATAAAAGATTGTCATCTGGTGGTCCTTATCCTACCCTGATTTCTGCTAACGGCTAGTTACTGTCCTAATAACAGTAGGTAGTTTGTTACAGTGGCGCCCAACGTGGGGCCATCAGAGTGTCATTATTATTATCATACATTGTGTATATTATACGTTGATACATTGTTGGTGTCAGTTGTTAGCTACCCAGTCTCTCATACCATCCTACACTCCTACAATACACTCACTCACACAGTTTATTAAAAGTAAATTGGGGCAAAATATGGGCGAGTCTGATGCACGAGCTGAGGTAGGGTTGGTAGCCCACGACTTCACAGCAGGCCCTTTCGTAACGCGTCGTGATCCCATTTAAGAGCTCATTAATACCCTGAGCCGCCTTTATCTAGACACTGATGATGAGGAAGGGTCCGGGGTGGATGACGAAGGCCCACAAGGTGATGAGAGGGTAGAACAACCACTCGACGATGAACAGCTGCCTCCACCTCCTCCACCTGTCGACACAGAGGATGATCAAAGCCTCCTTTCCCTGGTGCTGGCAAACCACCTTAGCTAGCTATAAACGACTCTACAGGCACTGGACGATAGACTCTCCTAGCGAATAGATGAGCTGTCAGATCAGGTGGGTGAGCTACAATGCAACCATAACACAGACGTATTAACATGCCAGCAGAAACTGGAAGGTGCTCAAGCAGAAATGCAACAACTGTGACAGATGGTAAGAAAGCAGTGTGAGGAGCAGTTAAATGATGTAGGTCAGTCCATGGTAGAGTGCATGAAGAGGCGAGATTCACAATTGAACGCCATGATAAGTGCACAACCAGCCGCTACATCCACTCCTTTCCCTCGGTTGGGGTACATTCCTCACCACCCCTTTCCGAATAGCTGCTCACACGCTAATACCTTCAAGGCCCCTGTGAATCCCCAGGTTTGGCGGTACTGAGGAAAAAGATCCTATCAGTTTTGTGGAAAGGTGCGAGGAATACTTAGCCTTACATTCACTCTCTGACGGGGAAATATTAGCTACACTCCCCTCTGTACTCTTCCACATTACAAAAGATTGGTGGACAGCAGAAAAATACAGTGTCAGGAGCTGGGTGTCATTTAAATCTGTGCTGCTGAAGGCATTCCTTACTGAGGACCATGAGATCGAGGCTGAGAAATGCCTGAGGGAGCGGATCCAGCATCCTGACAGGAGCATAAGGGACTTTGCCTTTCAATACCGTGCCCTCTGCCTGAGGTGGAAACCAGGGATGACGGAGAGATTGTACAATCATCGCTGAGGAATTGTAATCCTTGCATTGCCAGCCTGCTGCGGAGCACAGTCACCACCACAAGTGAGCTGGTGCGAATCGGAACACTGGTGAAGAGGGATTTTAATGCCGGCAAAGCTTTTACGCAAAGGCAAAACCCCATTCCAACACCGAAACTGATGAAGGAGAGCAAACGGCCCACCAGCCCAGAAGGCGGATGAGTCAGAACCTGATGATAGGAAAATACATTATTGCACAGTAAACCAGTTTCTCTATCGTCAAATCCCCAAACAGGCGGGGTGTAGTCTCCTCCAGCTGGTCATCCCAACGTCTCTACGGCCTCAGTATCTGCAGTACACCCACAACAACCCTCTCAGTGGTCATCTGGAGCGGATGAAGACCCTGCGGAGGCTCCTGGAGGTCGCCTACTGGCCAGAGATATGCCAAGATGTCTGGGAATGCTGTAAAAACTGTGTCACATGTCAGAAGTATAAACCTCGTATAAGTAAGTTGGCAGGTTTACTGCAAAGCACACCTGTAGTGGAACCTGGTTTTATGTTGGGAGTAGATCTCATGGGTCCATGTCAAATCAAATTCAAATTCAAATTCAAATTATATTTGTCACATACACAATCATACACAGTACGATATGCAGTGAAATGCTTAGGCAACTGCCCTGACCATAGAACAAGAAGGAAACAAAAAAACAAGAAGACAAGAAAGTTATTAATCTAGGAAGGAATAAAAAAATATCTATATAGAAAATAAATATTAAAACAAAGTATATTTGAGAAATATATATATATAAAAGTAAAAAATTTGCTAAGAAGAATAAAATAAAATATAAAATGTTTGTATGGTGCAAATATACATTAAGGAAGATATAACTGTACAATAGAAAATAGAAAATGTAGAATGGAGTGGACATAAGGAACGGAATGTCCAGCGGTGTGCAAATATGCAGTAAAGTGACATGGTTAAAGTGACTTGTGTGCATATTTAAAGTGGTTAAAGTGACTTGTGTGCATATTTAAAGTGACTTGTGTCCCCGTTCATCCCAGCTCAACGAACATTTTCTGGTGGTCGTTGATTACTGCAGCAAATGGGTTGAGATGTTTCCTCTAAGAACAGCCAAAGCTCACAACATAGCCACTATCTTAACTGGGGAAATTTTCACACGGTGGGGCACACCAGCTTACCTGGTTTCCGACCAGGGTCCGCAATTCACTTCCCAGCTACTCAACACCATCTGCCGGCACTGGGGCGTCACCCAAAAGCTCACCACATCTTAGCCCTTTTTCACACGCTAACATCACGGAACGGACTAACCGAACATTAAAATTCATGATCGCTGCATTCGTTAAGGAAAATCACAAGCAGTGGGACCAATGGCTTCCGGAGTTCCGGTTCGCCTGTACAGCCTGGCAGGAAAGCACTGGTTACACCCCAGCAGAGATAGCTCTGGGACATAAGCTAAAGGGACCACTGGAAAGAATGCTGCATTGAAACATCTCACCTGATCATCCAGCCTATGCCACAGTGGGGCGTCAGGAGGCACTGCTTCAGGTCGTCTGGAGCAACATAGCCCGTGCCCAGGAGCGCCAAGGGAAGTACTATGACCTCAGATGACGAGGTGTCACGTACAATGTGGACGACCTCGTGTGTTTTCGCACTTTTCCTCAGTCTCGGGCAGAGGACTCACACATGTTCAAACTAGCCCCGAAATGGAAAGGACTAGCTAAAATCATCCATTATACAGCCGAAGCTAATGCTGAAGCTAATATTTTGTAAAACCAAATGCGGGATAGGATTGTCCAACGTGCATGTGAGAGGGTTTTATTTGTTTGTGTTTGTCTCTTCCTCCGACGTCTTCTGCCCCGGCGTGTCAGCGTGTCGCATGCGGTGTTTGGTTGGCAGCCGTGAGGAGGGGGGTCTTGGGAGTATCCCGTGCCGCCATTACAGGGGACGTACATCCAGAGGGCAGCGAGGGCGGAGCAAAGCGCGTCCCGGGACGGTGCTGCTTTATATGGACTTTGTTTAGAAAGAGCTCAAGGACTCTGTATGTGTGTGTATGTTGGAAGTTACGGGGAGTGAAAGGTGTGACACTGCGCAGCAATAAATGTATATACACTTTTGTTTGCATAAAAGATTGTCATTTGGTGGTCCTTATCCTACCCTGATTTCTGCTAACGGCTAGTTACTGTCCTAATAACAGTAGATAGTTTGTTACAACACGCCCATCACCCTGGAATAGGCTCAACCTGGATTCATCAGGTCAGATGACCGTTTTCCATCGCTCCAAAGTCCAGTCTTTATGCTCTCTCACAAACCGAAGACTTTTCCCTGATGAGTTGCATTAACAAGTGGTTTTCTTATGGACACACAGCTGTTTAGTCCCAATCCTGTGATTTCTCATCACACGGTGTTTACTATTAAACAGAGCCGTGAATTCTACTGTTGATTTTTTTTTTACAGTGCGACTTCCCTAAGTGCCCAAGTGATCTCCATTTTCTCTAACCATATTTCTTCCACAGGGTTTTGATAATGTGTTGAAGGGTTCTTAACCCAGTCCTAGTCATTTTATATTTCCTTAGTTGTTTTCTTTGCTTGATGCAGCCCAATAATTTGCCCCCTCTGAAATGGCGACTTGTTTTTTCCTTTTACCCAGGCAATGTATTCTTGTGGAAAAAAACACTCATTCCCAGAAGCGCACAGTTCCCAGATCGGGGTTTACTCAGTTTTGTGGTTATACATCAAAACTTGTGACCCATGTGAATGGACAAATATGTTTAGCAATAATATAATAATCACAAGATTCTGGAAGACAGTGTGCTGGCTTTGTCATGTCAAGATAACATTTTCTGTATTTACATTTACAACATTTTTTCTACATGTTTGAATGAAATTTAAACCAGATTAGTTTATTTCCTCAAAAACGTCAAAGTTTTACTTAATACAACAATGGACCTCTTCAATGAAAAGGAATAAAACATAACTATGGATATCGTTTATACAAAAAGATTTATTGCATCATATATAAAATAAAACGAACTAAAAATTCACTTCTCAATGAAAACGAGCCTTTACTCCCTCTAGTGGAGAGAGTTATTCACTGCACACACACACACACACACACACACACACACACTGAGGCCATTGTATAGGAAAGTGTGTGTGTGTGTGTGTATGCATGTTTGTGTGCTTATTTTAGACCCTTGCTGATGACAACATTTACATGTGTGTGATTTAACTCTGTTTGCAGATTCACTAGTGTGTTTCACCCGCAGTCAGAACACTGACACTGTATAAACGTGTGTGTGTTAGTCAGTGATGATAAGCTCGTCACACCCCCAGTCCTCGTAGCTCCCGTCAGGCAGATACCTCCGGATGATGATGGGGATTTTCCTGGCTCTGTAACCCACACAGCAAAAAAAAAAAAAAAAAAAACCATTAAACACCTCATCAGAACAAACGTCTCAGTGTTGCAACACTCATGGATCACACTTCCTGTTTACCAGGAAGCGGAGAAGAAAGGACAATGTGTTGTAAACTAAACTATTTGACCTTCATCACTGTAGACGTCTGCGCTCTGATTGGTCAGTTGTTTAGTTCTCTACAACAGCGGCTCTGACTGTAGTACAGTGTTAACTCTGATATGTTATCATTTCCAAAGTAACAGCTCATTCAACGCGAGCGTGTACAGGAGTCTCCAGTGTGAACGCTGTGTATCACCCAGAGATAAAGCTGGAGCTGTGAACTCTAAAACAAAAGCAATGTACACTTGTTCTTTACAATTTCTGTCACATGGTAGGGTTCCATTTTTAAAAACGTCAGTGAGAACAGACATTCACTCAGTCCACAGTATTAACTGTAACTATATCAGGTTTACAAGGAGGACCTGATGATGTTTAATCCATACACTGATGTTAAACAGGAACAGTTTCTGAGCAATGAGAGTTCAGTACATGGGTAATGTCGCCCTCTGGTGGTGAGTGGTGGAGTACTTTAATCAACACAATTTGTAAATGTTATGGTATATCTGGAATTTATTTAATGATCAATGAAGTATCTATCCATCTATTTTGATATGATATAAATAGGATAAACACTTCAGGCTGTGTTGTTGCAGTGTGTCAGTCTGTGTTTCTCTCTCCATTACACACACACACCACTTTATAAACAATATGTAATGATTGATTTCAATCACAGACTGAAAGTGAGGTTTAACTGCACAAACACAGTGCAGATAAGTTAAATAATACATAAAGTTAAAATATACACTACTGCTCAAACGTTTGCACACCCCTCATTCTAACTCCATGGTCGTTCCTGATGTTAATTTCTTTCTACACTGTAAAACAATACTGAAGGTGTTTAAAATAACAACTGACTGTTACTGCTATTTCATAGATTTGTTCTAGAATGTAGAAAATAAATCACTAAAAAACAAAAAGTATTGAATTTGAAGGAGTGTACAAACTTTTGACTGTTAATGTCAAAGGACAAATCATATTCAGTGGAACCTCGGATCGCGAGTAACGTGGTTTACGAGTGTTCCGCAAACCGAGCAAAAATTTTTAATAAATTTTTAATCGGAAACCGAGCAAGTATTAGTTTACGAGTGCCGAGTATCATGTATCACACATGCGACTCTTATTTTGACACCGAGCGGCAAGTGATCACAACTGAGCCAATGATTTTTCTCTCTCTTGCGCTGCGGAATTATGGGTAATCGTCTCCCCTGCTGCGTCTTAGTGCTCGTCTCTTACTGGTATAATCAACATCTCCCTCTCTCTTCTGTGTGCGCGCGCATAATTTGACACTGTGCCCCACACACACCAACACTTTACTCATGTGTACTTTGTGTGTGCGTGAGCGTGCGTAATTTGACACAGACAGAGACACACACACACACACACATACCTGCGTGCACAAACGGAAACACTTAACTGTCTGGATTTATTTTTACTTTTTTTATGTTAAGTGCAGGTTAATTTGTTTAATTTTTACTTTATATGTTGTATTAATTATTTTTTATGTATTTATTGTTTTGGGCTGTAGAACGAATAATTTGAGTTTTCATTATTTCTTATGGGAAAAGTTTATTTGGTTTACGAGTGTTTTTGGACTACAAGCTCGTCGAATTATGCTTGTAATCCAAGGTTCCGCTGTATATAAATTCAGAGTTTATCCTAAAATGTATAAACATTGTTAATATAAAATGTTATGTACAGTTCCTGAGTAATGAGAGAGAGTTCAGTGTATGTGTAATGTCCCCCCTGGTGGTGAGTGGTGTCATTGTTGGTGTCTATACTCTCTGTACTACCACAATGACACCACTCACCACCATTATTGATCATAACAATTACAATATTGTATGTCTAAGATAATTATTTATATTATTACTGTGTGTGTGTGTGTCATACTTGAGCTCCTTCATGGCGATCTGCAGAGGGTCCGTCTCTCCCTCCAGCTCCACCATCACTGGAGCACACATCCTGTGGGGACAGGGAGTGGCGTCACCCACACAGGTTTAGAATATTAACACAGTATGGATCAATTGAGTGTGTATGTGCTGGATAGATACACTCAGCATATACAGTAACAAGAAAAAGTATGTGAACCTTTTGGAATTTCATGGTTTTCTGCATAAATTTTTCATAAAATATGATCTGATCTTCAAGAGTATTGACAAATATAATGTGTCTAAAATAATAACACAAAAATCCTGATCTTTTGTGTCTTTATTGAAAACCACAAAAACCACACAGTGCTGGTGTGGAAAAAGTGTGAATCCTTGAGTTAATGACCTTAAAAAGCTAACGGGAGTCAGGTGTTAGCATACCTGGAGTCTTGTTAAGAAAACAAGTTTGGACCTGTAGACTGGAGCTACTTCAGCACTAATGCCTCTCCAAAAAGAGCTTTCAGAGGATATATGATCAAAAATGGTTGATTTACATAAAGCTGGAATAGGTTACAAAGTGATTTTAAAGACTTTCACCAGTCTATAAATTCACCAGTCTACAGTTGGGCAAATGGAGACACTTTGAGACTGTGGCGCCCAGTCAAAATGACCTGAAGAGCCCAATAAAGACTCATCATTGAGGTGAAGACACAGCCCCGGGGGACAGACAGAGATTTGAGGGCATTATTGGAACTGGCTATCATCTGTGTTCATGAGTCTATAGAACATAAATCCTTGAACGTGTAAAGTGTCCATGGCAGGGCAAAGAACATTGCTGCATGCCTGAAGTTTGTGAGAGTGAACTGGCAATCCACAGCGGTATCGGCTAAATGTTTTGTGCAATAATGAAAAACTGTATCTGGAAAGAACATGCAGCACTACATCTGATGTAAAAAGGACATCATCATGAAATCATCTCAACTGTAAAGTATGGTGGAGGAAACATCATGATTTGGACCTGCTCTGCTGCACCAGGGCGTGGCCAGCTTATGGTCATAGAGGGGAAGATGAATTCCCTAAGTGTATCAAACAATTCTTCAGGATAATGTGAGATGTCTGTACGTCAGCTGAAACTCTGAAGAAGTTGAGTGACAATGGGACAATGACCCGAAACACCGCAGCAAGTCCACAACAAAACGGCTTCATCAGAAAAACAAAACCCCCTTAAGGGGGGGCCGAGTCAGAGCCCAGACCTCAACAAACTTTCTCTCCACTCTATATATCTGATTATTCACAGATTGGGTTAGTGTGTAGAAGGTTGTGAGTTTAAATCCCATTAAAACCACAGTGTAAGAGCTTTAACACTCAGCTGTATAAGATGGTAAAAGGTTTAGAAAAAGTATCAGCTAAATGAAATAGGTGCACCGCGCGCACGCGTGTGTGTGTGTGTGTGTGTTTACGCGATCTGTAGCGCTCTGGTCCCCAGCACTCTGGCTCTCTCGTATTTGGTCATGTACGGTGTGGTGATCCTCTTCTGATTGGCCTGCTGTCCTTCTCCTGCAGGGAGGATCTGTACATTCTCCTGGTCCTCCTACACACACAGACAGTGATGAAGTTTCCTCAGCAGTAATAACAGACTTGAAACATGGACTGGAGATAAAAGTCTTACATCCTCCACATTCTCCAGGTCGTCCAGTCCCTCATCCTCCTCCACATCATCAAAGTCTCCATCATCAAAACTGTGTGCGTACACACACACACACACACACACACACACACACACACACACACACACACACGTACACACACACACACACGACACAGATCAGAGTATGTGCTGATATTTCCACATAAGCTTTAACACTATAATCATCATCATGCTGAAGTCTGTTAAACACCGCCGCAGTGTGAACATATAACTAACATTACTCATTTTATTAGTTTACATTTAATTGTAGCTGTAACTATGTTAATACGCATAAAGTTTACTCACTTGTCCTCGTTATCAGACATTTTTAAACAAAATAAACAACAAACACTAACTAAATAAATCCTCCCTGACCACCAGACACACGGACACACGCCGAGCGGATCAATAAACTTCCGGTCGCTTCACACCGACTTCCGGTTGCGCTTACTTTTAATACCTCCGACTGAAAACCTGCGCGTTAACACCGGTGTTCCGCAGTTAAAAGTTCCCAGACAAACCCAGACATTTAACCGATTCCTGTGTGTCTGTAACAGTAAAACAAGGGCAGTGTTGGACTTAGAGGACTCGGGTTAATCCAACGCGTTCCGTCCCCTGGTCTATCAATTCATCCTACACTTTTTGTTGTTTTTATTTTTAACAAAAAGATAGAACAAAATATACATTTATAATAGCATTAGACAATTTGAGTAAATAAAAAACAAGGCACACAAATTACACAGAAAACTGAGTATTGAAAAAAAAAACAAGGAAATAATAATAAAGAAAACTAAAATAAGTAAGTAAAATATATAAGTGAATACAAAGTCAAAGGGGTCCCTTTATTCTTCTTCTAAAAAACCAAAGTCTCTTTTTATTCCAGCAAATTTCTTGGCCTTTTTACCTTTCATATGTTCTAGTGATGGAACATAATTACAAATAAAATCTTTTTTAAAGACTGAAAAATAAGGTTTAGTTTTTCTGCATTTGCATTTATGAATGAAAAATTTGCCTAAAATCAACATTATATTAATGAGAAACGTATTAATCCTATCATCCAGCAGTTTATGTTCTTTTTCAAAAGCGGGCAGCGATTGTATCCTCGGTTCCAACCAATAAGACACATTTTCCCAAAAGACAGCAGAACATTCACAAGAAAAAAAAAGGTGATCAGTCGTCTCAATGTCAACTTTACAAAACGTACAAGCACTTTGTTCAAAATTAAACTGGTGTCTTAAAAACTCAGACGATGGATAAATACCATTAAATATGTTGAAATGGGTTTCCTTTGCTTTAGGAGCCACTGGAAAGGCAACATATTGTGTACGTAATATTTTAATGGTTGGTTTATCATGAGTTTGTAAAATATTGTTATAATATAAAGATGTTGGGTATATAATAGAATTAAAATTAGAGCGGATGATTTTGTTGGGAAGTGTTGCTTTGAGGTTATTACCATTAAAAAGTGATGGGAGGTCACATGACCCATCTGAAATGTTGGTGAAGCTGTTCTGTACAAGGTTTATAAAACTTTTTGGAATAGCTTTTAATACGCGTTCAAATTGTTTACGTTCACAGTGTAAGTTGTATTTCAGGAAGAAACCACTGAATGAACACAAGCTCCCGTCCTCACTCATTAAGTGATGAACTGACCAGACACCTTTTTCAAGCCAATCAAGAATGTACAGAGATTTATATCTGAATAGAATAAATCTATTGTTCCATATTGAGGTTTGATGTGGGGTGAAGTTATGATTGTATAATAATTTCCAATATAGTAAAACCTGTTGGTGAAATGATGATAATTTAATTGGTAGTCTAGAAACAGTGAAATCGCATCTCAACAGAAAATCAATTCCACCCAATTTTTTAAATAAACCTCTAGGAACTGAAAACCAAAAGTTATTTTCATTTGTTACAAAATATTTTAGCCATTTAATTTTTAACATACCATTTACACAGGAGAAGTCGAAGGATTGTAATCCACCATTTTCATAATCTTGTACAAGTTGCTTTGCTAATATAATGCACCCGTTTTTTCCATATGAAGTTGAAATTGATTTGGTTGATGGTCTTAATGGCTCTATTAGAAATA
>JAAGKR010011234.1:0-20030 GCA_011419295.1 Clarias macrocephalus | reverse complement strand
TACATATACAGTAATTCTCTCAGGGGGAAACACAGACAGCAAGAGCAAAGTGGCACAGATTTAAAAGCCACAATGATCTAAAGAAGAGAAAGCCTTGTGTGTGTGTGTGTGTGTGTGTGTGTGTGTGTGTGTGTGTGTGTGTGTAAGTGTGTGTGTGTGTGTGTGTGTGTGTGTGTATTAATCCCTTAAAAAATGTATATTAGAATGCAAATTATGTCTGGGAGAAAAAGAAAAATATTAATCATCTAGTATTCAAGACCCGATGAAAATTTAATCGAGGGAGCTTTTTGTTAATAAGCAGCTAAATTGAAGACATTTTCTTTGTGTGTTACATATGATCGTTTAACTCAGTGAGGATTTGTCTATTTGGTATAGACAGCAATGCATGCAGCAAAACAACTGTTGTAACAATGAATTATTTAAGCATTTTTTTTATTACTATTTACCATTTAAAATATTCAGAGCCTGATATACTAAATGCATCACGTATAAAAACAATCTTAATAACACCTTTAAAGAATAATCTAAGCACACTGGTGGATTAATGTTGCATTGTGTCTTATACCAAGGTGGCAGAAGTACACAAACTCAATACTCAAGTTAAAGCTCAAGCACTTGCACTACAAGATGCACTGCACTACAAGCTGGAGCACCACTTCAAATTTTTATTCAAGTACTAGGTATGTGCTCTAAAATGTACACAAGCATGAGTACTCCAAAATCACAATCTGATTATTATCCGAGTATTTTAAACAAAGAAGTTGTTATAGTTGAATAAATCGATGTGCAAGTCTAGGAGAGATTGATAGCAACAAGATTTTTACATTAATTAAACGAATAGCGGTAGCATTATTAGCCTCTTTCATTACTTTAGTAGTTTAGCTAGATAGCTGCTAACACTGATATCCTGTAGTCTGTCTATGCAATTTAAAATAAGACGATGAGAATGTACTCAGTCAAGCTGCGGACCTGCCTCGCCTTTTTTGGTTGTGGAGTTGATGGGCTCTTCCACTCTAAAGACTGTTGCTTCATCTCTGGGTCGTTCCCATACACAAAAGTTTTCTTGACATAAAGGACCGGTCATCCATGGCACGAAAAAACAGTCGTTTTGGCACACTGCCTTATGAAGGTCAGCGCACTATGTGACTGTGCGTGCAGCCTTGTGCATGTTATAAAACTGTCTCGAAATGTTTTGATACCACCATGTAGGCTTATTCTAAAACTAAATCACATCGCTATTGACATGAAACACAAACCAAACACGTCAGAGTTGACAAATGAGTATGTTAAGCTAGATCACCTCTAATCTTACTTGGACAAATGCGCCTGTTCGAAAGGCTTAAAAGGGAGATAGTACTGTCTGTAGCACAGAGACCAAGTGGGCGGGATCCGTTGCCCAGGTTACCGTCAATCACTTTGGTGCAGTAACCATATGCTTTCAAAATGACCTTCAAGTCATTTCTGTAAACTTCTACTCTTTGGACTGGTGGAATTGTTTTGTTTCTGTCCTTTCTGCATGAAGTATAGCTCAGTCAATATATGGTGTGAGTGACGGCGTAAACATTTATGTTTAGATTAGAAAATCAATGCACTTTGGTTTGATCGTCACCTGAAAAATAAGTCAACAGTTTTTTCATCAAAAAACGTAGTGAGTAGAAGTGAAAAGTATCACATACAAAAAATCATCAAGTAAAGTACAGATGCATAAAAAACATAAACAAGTACAGAAACAGAGTAGTTCTACTTCTTTGTTTGCCACTTTTGGTTTTATTTCTGTGCACCACACCACTTCAGGTATGTTTTGTGATCTAATGCATTTCTGCCCAAAAGTCTAAAACACAGAGAAGTATCTTTTGCAGCTGATTTTTTTTTTTTTTTTGTGAATTCACTCAGTAATCCACCACAGACTTTGTAATATTCAACAGAGATAAATACGATTAACATGTAAATTAGGTTTCGATTCACACCTCGACCCTTACATAAACACAGCATGCACTGTTTTGACTTCATGTTGTGTTTTAAATGGGTTTAGATACATCTCACTGCATATATATATATAAATGCATAAGGTTCGGTTACGCTTTACTCTTCTCAAACTTTCTTAGAGAGCTGAATTTGCAATGACTACTGAGAACAAATCTAATTTATACATTGTTTACTCCCTCTCTCGTGCCCATGACTAGCAATTATTCTTAGTAAATCACCCACAAACTGCAAGCACAATTTATCCCATTGGACATGCAAATTAGCATTAGCAAATGGGGGCCTGGATTAATTAAAGATGTGATGGAGTACAAGCTTATAATATGGAATATAAAACAAAAGTCGGTTTGTTGTTAAGATAAAATGATTTTCCGTTTTGAGAATACTGGGTGTGAAAAAGGCCCTGCCGATTACAGGGAACTAGGGCACAATGCATTATTTCTGGCATTATTATACACTTCTACCTATCATATTGTCAGATCTCCTACCTGATACTGCTCAATGTACAGCAAAGGCAATAGTAAAAAATTAATAGTGCATGATTTGATTCAATTTATATTGATGATTCAATCAATATATTGTGTACTTTGTTAGGAATAAATGTTGTCTTCAGGGACTTGGACTGATGGTTTTCCCAAAATTCAGCCTTTTTTGGATCAGGACTAAGTAGCTGTATCTCCCTCAATCTTGTCCGCACTCCCACAAAACTTATAGCAAAATATTCTTCTGAGTCTCCTGAGCACTGTGGAATTTGTTTGTGACATATGCCGAACCCCTTTGCTTCCATAGCTTCTACCTCACATATGGTTTTTGTCCTATCAGAAAATGAGAGACATCCTTTCGAAGGGCTTGAAAATCTCTACTAGTTTCAGACTATTTTCAATAGTCTGAAGTATTTTCAAACTTCAGACTATTAAAGATAACTAGGATTCTTCAGTGCAGAGACAGTGAATAAGCAAAACCTACTTTCGTTTTTCTCTAGTCAACAATGACCACTCTAGAACGAACATTTTCTGAGATATCCAGCCAAAAACCAGCAGTCACTTTGGCTACGTTTACATTACCGCATTTATAGTCTGAAGTGACTCAATTCCATTTTTTTTTACCCTAACATGACACTGATCTGATTTTTTTTAGGGCCTTCTCAACACATAAAGCTGATGTTTTTTATATCAGATCTGAGTCACTTTCGTACAGTATGTGATCCTACATCAAAGGCATGTCCGATACACGGTCATGGGACTTAAATGAGAATGGGCAGAGCTGTTGTTCTTCCTTCTTCTGAGCCTTTGAACTGTTTGAACTGATTGCCATCCTCCAGAACAAAATCCCAAGCATAGTTTTGCTATATTTGCATACAATGTTTGAAATCAATGAAAGGTTCCACAAACTCATAATGTGTTATAAACCAGACGGTTTGAGCAAAAGAAGTATTGATGCCATTGCATAGAGACGCATCCACTTTAGACTTCAATAAGTCACTTGTAATTATGAAGGTGAACTGTCATGACATGCAACTCTGATCTGAGAAAAAAAAAATGGAATTGAACAATGTGGCTTGTAATTTGAATGCCTTTGTCTTTTCTGCAAGAAATCAGGTTACATTTCCCCTGTTTGAGCGTTTGCTAAGACAACTAGGCTAAACCACACCCCATTCATTCTTCACATGCACACTCACACACCTAGGATAGGTGAGTGGTCATATCTCAGGAACCCTACAGGCTAAAAAGTAGGATTTTTCAGTTTGCCCAGGAACCCGATGCATCCGTGCAGCCTTACTTCACAGTTTCTCCAAGAATGGTCTCTAATTGTTGTTTCTCACAACATTGTGTAACCGTTGTATAAAACAATAAAGGAAATCAGACATTTGTAATAAAATCAGCCCTGCTGGAAACAACAAGAATGCCACAGTAAAAGTCACTGAGATTACATATTTTGACACTCTGATGTTTAACATAAACAATCATTTTTCTTTTGCACTGCTCTCTCATGCCTGGTTGATTAAATAATTGCATGAATGTGGAGTTTTGCATGGATGTGGACACACTGTGAGTGTATATATATCAGCATAGAATTTTTTTTAAACAAAGCAAATTGTGTGTGACCAGGATATTCAGAGATAGTAGCTAAAGATATGAACAGGAGCTGCTGGGCATGTCAAAGTGCAATAAGATCAGACTAATGAAGAATGATGATCTCTCTCTTTCTTTCTCTTGTAAAAACTCACAAGAGACTCAGAGAGAGAGATGGTGAAAGTGTATAAATAGTAAAGAGGCAGTGAGAGAGCATATGAGTGAGTTGCAGAGCTAGCAGTGCAATATGGAGCGCGTGATTATACAAGCAGAAGAGTTCAAGGAAGACAGCATGACAACATGAGTGTGTGTCAGGCAGCAGGTAGATATAGAGAAAGCCAGGATCAAATAAAGAGCAATGTGTAAATGTTGGACTAATTCCGAACCCTCGCTTTCTCTCTGACCTCATATTTGCACCGGCAATGTTTCCAGAAGCAGGATGTTACCCAAATGGTTACCTGAGGTGTCCTTCGCTCTTTAAACAAGTATGAACAGTGAATCCTTCAGTGTCTAGAAAGCTCACAGATGAGCAGTAGAATCCTTCTCCACTAAGATCCGTATTTATTCCTTCAGTTATAAAAAGCTAATGCAGTACTACAAAGTTATGATTTATGAAAGACTATTCAACTGTTTGTCCAAAAGGTGTCTTTCTCATAACCTGAGAAAGGACTTTAGTTAATCATGAGGACCACTTGGGGCATATAGCATCATAATTTGAAAAGCCAAGAAGGACAGAGCATCATAAGTTGACGAGCCATGTTTACATGAACCTTGATAGAAATAATAGCCTAATAATAAAAGTGCATCAAGTCAGAACAGACTGACCAGAACAACCCTAATCAAAAGGATTTTGTTGTTGTTATTAGGAAAATATTACTGGTAAACACATGGTCCAATCATTTATCTCTAATTGAAATAAATATATTATTTCTGCATGCTTGGCACACATTGGGGTAACATGATGAGTTTATGGGAGAGATTTTTATCTTCCAATTCTGGTCGAAACCCTCTCCCAACAGTATTTGACCGTAACCAAATCATAACCATTTAACATAATAATAATAATAATAATAATTATTATTATTATTATTATTATTAATTATTATTATTATTTTAATTATCTACTATAAATATAGACCTCTTCCAAACGGTTGAGTTGTTGCTTCATGGTAAAGGTATTAACACACTTACAAATACCAAAATAACTTAGGCAGAAAAGGCATACTATTTTAAGACACAGTGACATCAAGTGATAGTGGTAGCAAAGGCTTATTCATAATAACTTCAATGAATAGTTCTAATATTATATAGTGAAGCTCATACCAAAACGTTGGGAAGAAAACTAAGTGTAGATTGCAGTATGTTGGATTTGTTTGCCAAACATGGGAAGCATAGCCATAGTCATCGATATGCCATTCTAAGTACATAAATACACATATTATCAGTGCAGCATCCACGTAACAGTTAAGCTGAAATCTATAATCAGAATGATTTCCATCAGACTGAAGAAAAACGGTCCATACAACTGCAGTTAGAGATTGCTTAATTAAAAAATGTATGAATTACATAAAGAGGAGCAATAAAACAAGAAATTCTAAATAATAGGACGTGCTGGACAAAGTACGGTTTTATTAGGGGGATGCATCTACATGCCATCTGGCACATCAGGCGGTGGATACACTCCACCCTGGAGATATATCCATTGTTTCTGTTGCAGTTACTTATGGGGACAGGTTGCAAGTTTGATGCCCAATTGTATCTAAGCACTAGGGGGATGAAGGACCTTGCTCAAGGCTCTAACAGTGGCAGTCTAGGCTCAACCCAGGGAACTTCTGATCAGTAGTCCAACACCTTATCCACAGAGCTACCCCTGCTCCTGCTGTTTTATTAAGCTGAAATGAATAATGAAGGTGGAAGCAATATAATTCTTTAGCAGAATCCAATGACATCTTGCCATCTTCTCATTCATATATCATCATATTGGTCCTGCATTTATGTTACTTCTTCAGGTAAAATTTCCTGTCCTTTTTTTTTCAGGATTAAATTTGTGTGCTTGTGTATAAAAGTGATTTGCATAACCTGGATGGTACACCTAGAAAAGCAGCTATATAACCTGCGTCTGAATACAAGTAACTTTCTTTATGTAATTACTGATACAATTTTGGGACTTAAGTTGGTAAGATGGTGCACAGTTCAGGTAACGATGATGCAGAAACAGTGCAGGTAATTCGCTTCCGAATGAGTCTCGATTTGTTCTCATTTAAATGTAAATTACAGAATCTGAATGCAGTTATGAGAGCCTGTGTGTGTGTGTGTGTGTGTGTGTGTGTGTGTTGTGTGTGTGTGTGTGTGTGTGTGTGTGTGTGTTCACTGATTGGAAAAGGACTGAGCATCTCGACCCAAGGGCACAGTGAAGGCACTCAGGTCAGCTCTTTCTTTTCCCTTCATCCATCCTCTTTAAGTCTTTTTTTTTTTTGTCTTTTCACGTTTTTCATTTCTTTTCATTTTCTTCCTGCACTGATTTCTTTTCATTAGTGAAAGCTCTATTAATCCATTGGGGTTCATTTATGCTTTATTCCCACCTTAGGATCATCACATCTCTCTCTCTCTTGCTCTCATTTTCACACAGTGGCTGTAAATGTGAGAATGTGAGAGAAGGGTGATACAGATGCTCGTCCCAACTGCTGCTCTAATGGAACATTTACACTGCAGTGAAGGAAGGTGTTTTTTGTCCTGCCTCCTAGTCAGTAAGAAATTCTGCACAGAGGATACTGTATTTTTTTTTCTTTTCTTTTTTTAAATCTTAAAAATTGAACAACAATATGTTTGTCTGTATACAAGTGTAAAGATATTTTACAATAGACACAGCATATCTTAAATTACAGTAAATAAATGTATTAAATCTCTAAAATTAAATCTCATATTAAGATTGAATAAACAAAATCTATAACTTTAAAAAATTATCTATTGAATCCAACAGGAATTCCACAGTAGTGACTGGGGAATCATCGTAGCTGAAGCGAAAGCTCCAAAGTCGGCTAAAATCACCGCTTTCTGCAGCCTCTTCCTCAGGCTCCATAGATCGAAAAAGCATCAAGCTGACATAGTTTGAAAGCTACAGAATTGTTCTTTTTAAATGTTTTTAAAAGGCCATATACCATATAACATATGTATAATGTATGCTTGTATGGTTGTTGAAAGCTGGAGCTTTTTGTTGTATTTGCAATCCTGATCCACTGCAACCTATGCAAAATCTTTATACCATTACCTCTACATTATATAGGCATTTCTATAACCGTGACCTCTGCTAGTTCCTCCAAATCATAGAGTACATTTTATAAGAGGAACAAGAGAAATCAGGTAAACAAAGACAAAAAAAAAAATGGCTGTAACATTTATTGAATAATGAGGAATAAATAATGAAGGGAAACCAAAATCATGGCTTAGTGTTCCAGAAATTTTACAATGTCCCTTTGGTGTCATTTAGCTAATAACATCTGGGAACCACTGCGCTAAGTTGCAGACAGAAATAGGCTCCATTATATTACTGCATCTGCTTTGTCACTTCCACCTATTAATAAACACGTGCTGTTTTTTCTATGTAATAATCACTGCTACGGTGGGTTTGAGCCCATGCATGCAGGCTTACGCACGCCTCAATAAGATGGTTTAAAGCCCCAGAAAGAGAAATGTGACACACAAAAGGGAAAGAGAGAGAGGTCTGTCGGCATACACCAGCAAAAGAGCAAAACAGTTTCTGAAAGCCATGGAGAGCAATTGGAAGTCAAAGCATTCATTATTTCATTCAACTTTGATAAGCTCTTTATCTTCGTCAGGGTCTCAGTGGATGCAGAGCCTACCGTGGGAACGCAAAGTGGGAATACACCTTGGCTGGGACGGCAATCCATCACAAGGCACTTCACACACACAAAAAAACACACACACACCTAGCAGCAACTTAGAGTAGCTAATCTAGTTAGGTCATGTCTTTGGAGGTGGAAAGAAAACCACAGAACCCGAAGGAAACCCCAAAAGGACACAGGGAGACCATGTGGAACCCGGCACTGATAGTAACCCGAGTTTGGCATTAATCCATGTGAGTAAAAACCATCGTTTAGATGATCATAGGCATGTGAGAAAGAGCGAGTGAGGAGGCAAGTTACGAAATGACACAAACATTACTAAGTCAGGGGTGTGTGTGTGTGTGTGTGTGTGTTCATCAAACGCTTCCATAAAGCAGTCAGAGAGCACTAATCCTAATCAGTTTAATAGAAGATGTGTGAGAGCTGGTGTGAATTTAAAACAGGAAGGTTTGAAGAGAGAGAGAGAGAAACGTGGACAAAGAGTGCAAAAGGTAGCAATGGATAGTTAAAGGAAAGATTTCGCTAAAGGAATCTCTAAATCCACTTTTAGAATTACCTCGATCTTTAGTGGCATACAAGCCTTAAAGGAATAGTTCTGTTTTTTGACTGAAATCAAAATTGAGGTGCATATCTGATTCTCAGCTGAACTTTGCAATGCATTCTTGTATAGAAAAAGGGTTTTGTAATGTGAATTTGGCTCCGATAACAAACTTCACAATCCGTGTGCAGAACAGGAAGATTTATAACGAATAACAGCTATGGTAATGTTCTGTACAGTACTTATATTTTGATTTAAGAAAGACTTGACCTATGGTGATGTACTGTACTTCTATTTTGGTTTAAGAAAGAATCCCATTTATTCTGCTTTTATCATCTATTTTCACTTTGGTTAACACATTCCCACAATTTCATATAATATTGATGCCAGGAGAATTTGCATTGTGTCATCACTGCATGAAAAGAATGATGCAGCAGTGCTTTAGTCACTTAGTCTGTCTAGCTTAGTGCTTTAATCACTTAGTCTATCTCATAGATCACTAGCTAGCTGTAATTCACCAAAAATTATTACTTAGAGATTTTTTTTTTTTACTGTATGATAATTGAGCAGTTCAAAAAATAAATATTAGTTATATTTATAATACTGAACATTGTATTCATTATAATTTTTCAGAAAGACACTTCATGGATACGTGATCAGTCATAAGTTTAAGACCAACATTTTATAGGTTCTCCTTGGGGCATGACTGCACAAAACCTCTGGGTAGAGCCTCAGAACACTGGCAGTGGATCACATGGGTGCTGTGGGTTGTGGACTTGTACCTTTATGGACCGGACTTGTTTAATATTAATAATATTAACATAATATTAACATATGTTAATATGTTAAACAATACAAAAGAAAGCGTAATAAAATAAAATATATTTAGAAAAAAAATTCCTGAAGGTCATCGGTGAATCTGGACGGTCACAGACGTGATTTCTGAGACTGATGATCATTATAAAAAGCCAATGTAATCATTTGTACAATCGCTACAATACATCGTTTATTTTTCCCTCTTGAGTGCAAGCTTCAAGTTCTTCAGCACAATTATGACCTTTAATCTCAGATATCCTGGATTAAATTCGACTTTATGTCACTACGAGTGTCATCCTGTCAACATCAAAATGCTGATCGATTATGAAGCATTAAATATTTATATAGGGCACAATATACATTTCCACCTGCAGTATATGCGGCTTCATCTGAGTAAAAAGGAGCAAAGTGAGATCAGTACAGTTCTGTAATTAGACTCTGATTGAAATGATGCTATCAGTCAATGAGGGATTTACGTGTGTGTGTTTGTGCGCGCGCATATGAAATGTAATTATTTCCCTGACAGGAAGCAGTCATCCCAATCCCGATTATTATTTTTAAATATTACTACTGACACATAAAACCTGTTCAATATTAAACAGAGAAAACCTACTGGTCAGAAATGAAAACAAGTTACTATACCCCACCCCATCCCTCCTCTGCTACTTCATCGTCTGCATTTCTATCACTTCATCGCTCATCATCCCACTCCTTATTCTCCTCGCTGTTCCTCTTCTTATCAGAGATTAAATCTCATATGAGAATAGAGAAGGTTTTGTATGAAAAAAAAAAGATTTACAGTTTAATGCGGATTAAAATTAAAACATCCCATTCTACTTTTTTTCTCTTCCTTTCTCTTGACCTATTATTACCTTTATGTCCTTGTTTTGCTTTCATTCTTTTCTCCTCAATTTATACAAAGGAAATGGAAACAATACAAGGAAAGAGGCCACCAGGAAAAAGAGGGTAGATGAGAAAAAAGCCCTCGAGAAACATGATTGGAAAATGGAAGCACTTAGAGAGAGAGAGAGAGAGAGAGAGAGAGAGAGAGAGAGCAGAAAACAGGTAAAAAGACAGAAACAGAAATACAGTGTGCAAGTAGGAAGTAAGAACCTGATGGTAAAAGGAAAAATGCAATGGAGCGGAAGTAACAGAAAAGAAAGCAGAATTCAATTCATTGCATGCTAGAAAGAGCAACTAGAAGAAATGGAAATAAAGAGAGAGAGAGAGTGAGTGAAAATAAGTAAAAAAAAATAACTGAGTACAAGTAAGTAAAACAGGAAGAGAGCAAGAGAGAGAGAGAGAGAGAGAGGGGGGGGGAGGGAAAAAAGTGAAAGGGGACAGCATGATGCCCTTGTTACTACTTAACATTTTCGAAGAGTGTTTTGTTGGAGCTCAGGGTTACTCGTCTTCAAGGCTCTTTACTTGGTGTGTACAGAAAAAAAATCATTAAGATGGAGTAGAGAGGGAGAACAAAAATGTTTAGTGTCGAGTAATAAAAAAACAAGTGGAAACAAACCTGCAGGTCAATTTTTAATAGAATGTCAAAATTCTGTTAATTTCGTACCTCATTATCCAGGTCTTTCATAACTAAAACAACAAGGACAAGTCTGGATAAATGAATAGACTCAAAGCTGCAAAAACAGACCGGGAAATGTCACCGATGAGACTGGTTTCGAGCAAAACCTGACCCTGTAATAAATGGAATAGACTCCTATTGGAACTGAATGACTACTGTATATGTAAAGAGACCTGATTTTTTTGCCCCCTTATTTTTGGTATATTCCAACGTTGCCATTTTTAAAAAAATTATTATTATGCTACTATTTGTCCTGCATTGTACGTGCTGCATTAAAAAAAGCCAAAAAAGAAAACATTATCAAAACCTGAAAGGTTAGTGCTGTACCATCAACTTATAACAAATAATGAATTGAAATTATAATAATTTTTTCAATGCAAAATAATTTCCATAAAGACCCAATGTGATGAGAACTCTCAGAATTGGGACTAAACAGCTGTGTGAACTGTGGGACTAATCAGAAAAATAAGGCTTTCATTTGCTAGGGCGCATAAAGATTGGACTTAGGAGCAATGGAAAAGGGTCATATGGTCTGATGAGTCCAAACGGACACTGTTAAAGAGCGATAGGCATGTCAGAGTAAGACGGGAAGTAACTGAAGTGATGCCTTCATCATGCATAATGTCCACTGTACAAGCCTCTGGAGGCAGTGTTATGATCTGGGGTTTCTTCTGAAGGTCAGGTCTAGACTCAGCAACTTTATTTGGCAATAAAATTGTGTCAGCTGATGACCTCAATGTACTAAATAACCGGTTATCATATCCATTTTTTCCTCCATAAAGGCACAGGTATGTTTCAAGCCTCAAGTTGTGAAAGAGTGATTCTGGGAGCATGAGGAATCATTTTCACAAATGAACTGGCCACCAAATTGTGTGCTGTAATCAAAGCTAAAGTTGATTGAATGAAATCTGAGGGTTTTTTTTTTTTTTTTTGCCAGGAAGTGCATTTTATAGGCTATAGATATCAGATGGTGCAATATATATTTTTTAAGTATTGGTATAAAAAAGAAAAGGTGGCATCATGCCATCTTTATAAACTGGTCAATCTGTATCGATAAACAAGCACCTTGTTAAAAATGTAGCAGTCCAAGAGACTATTTTATTCTTTTTAATATTTTAACCATATGGCATTATGTCTCATTTGTGGCATATTTTTCTTCATTAAATCTCTCACATAGCATTTGCAATGTAAAATCAATGCCTTTGGTGTCTCTAGCCTGCCATATGAAAGGACCAGGTTTGCATCCCAGCCAAAGTCCCACACTAAGTCACTGGGGTTGATGGGAACCCTTAGAAAGGGCATCCAACATGAAACCTGTGCCAAAAACTAAATGTGAGAATCTGATGATCTACTCTGGCTATGCCAAATGAAAGCAGCCAAGAATAGGGGAAAAAAAAAAAAAAAAAAAAAAAGAATAGTGGCATTCATGAAAATCAATTTAGTTCAGATAAGCATCTTTACTATACTGTATAAGAGCATGAGAGTATATTTCCTTATATGGAGGATCAAATGGTTGGCTTCACATCGTGTTGGTGATGAGACTGCAAATGTATGTATATAGGGATTACAATGTCAACTAATTTATTTCACACACAATATTGGTAAAAATAAGGAACATTCAATTAGGGAAAAATGCCACCTAAATACAATGAAAAGGCGCAAGTCTGGCACTATTGCACTTAAAATGCTGCAGTGGCTAAGCTGGCATTACTGAAAGATTAAGTGCTGCGCTTGGAACATGTCATAATTGGGACAAGTCATGGTTGAGACACACTCTTTCGCTGTGTAGTCATTGTTTTGTCTTTCTCAGCTGTTTTAGCTTCGGACTTAATAGAGATTTCTGAATGTCACTAAATGTCGCGAAATGTTCCGTGACCACACATGGCCGTTTATATATAATTTGCACCATTTATCAACATGCACAAGGGTGAATCTGTATTACCGAAGTTGTAGATTTAGATTGTTAATATGCATACCAGAGGTGACGGTGGTAAGGGGGAAAAAAAACCTCCCTAAGAAAACATGAATAAACCTTGATAGCAACCAGAAAAGGAATGAAACCATCTTCATGGGATTGTTCATTACATTATAAAGGTGGAAAAGAGTAAACACATCGAAAGGTTGAAAAGGTGTTCAGTATGTGCCTACTGCACAGTTCCAGTTCCAAACGCATCTAATGTTTGTATTTTGCGGCTAGTTTTATCCTGACAGTTGTTAAACTTCCTTATAGGCTGTCTCCACCTGCCTGGCACCACAGCACAGGAGCATGTCTTTCATGATTAAAAAATTCCAATGCAACAGCGTCCAGTTTTGCACTTCGTCTGATAAATGCACTGTAGTGGGAAATGACATAATTCTCATCTGCAAATTAATGCGCATGATGGGACCCTGAATTATATTTTAAATAAACCTGTTTATTTGACTGTTTAAATCTGTGTGAATTTTATATCTCTGAAGTTACAGTTAAAGATTCCTCAGCATCGTAATGCCAGTGCTATTAACTGCTTTAATTAATAGAATTAAACACTCAGTAGCAGTGACGGCCGGTGCAAAAAACTTTTGGGGAGGCGCAAACAAAATTAAAATAAAACTTTTAATACTCGCCTGTAAATAGCCATTTATCAGGTGATTAAGCATCATTACTACTAGTATAAAATAAAAAGGCATGACTCACATCACATCCAGTCAGCAGCTCCGCTTGCCATAAGAAGGGCAGGAAAAACTCGTTGAGAATGGTCCAATCACATGAGCCCAAATATTTAAAAACAATATTGATTCGCTAAGAACAAAAGTGGAAGGGTTCTGGGCGCACAGTGCTGCGCCCCAAGGATGATTTGAAAAGATCCAATTAGAGCTCAGCCTCAAGTCACATGCTTTTCAAAAATTTAAGTGCCTACACAGACACTCGTTTGTCCGGCGCCCCACGTACACGAACACAAATGAACGTAATACAATTAATATTATTTATTTACAATTTAAAAAAAAAAATCTAAAGAAATACAGTGACTATTGTGACTAAAAGACTTTATTTCATTATTAAAATGAATAATTATTATGTTAAATAATTACATGTTAAAGTAGCATTCTTCTCTGCCTAACTTTAAGGGGGGCGACGCCCCTGCGTATTGACCGGCCACCACTGCTCAGTAGTGTTAAAAGCCTGTATAGACTGTGTCACTCAGATCACAAAACAAACGGTACAAATTTGAATCTGTATACTGTTACACCCCTACAAATAAGTGTAGTGCACTTGTGCATGCACACACACACACTTCATTCTCCCTTTCTGCAATGCAAATAGAAATCTGATTCACACACAGACATGCTCACCTTAAGAGACGATCAATAAAACATCACTTGCGATGAAACGATAAGTGCAAAATGTATTTTAACACACTACAATGAAAATGATGCTAAAATACTGTCAACGGCAGAAGAATGGGACCAATAGTTTAACAGCTTTATGGTTCATACAGTATTTATTCATTCAGTCCTGCCTATGGAAACCTTTCTCATGACTCATGTACAGTATGTGTGTCCCGTAGCATTCCTCTTGATGTTGTAAATGAATATTACTCATTAATTATGAATTTTAGACCAGCTCTATCTGATTTCCATAGTCTGAAGAACGTAAGAGGGGTCACGTCCTTAGGGCTAATTTGCTAATTGACTTGCAAATGGCTCATAAGGGATCAGTTAAAGTTAAGTGGATGTCGAAAGGTCAGGGTTTCTGTTTAGTGCGGGAAATCAAAGCTCTTTTTCTATCGAGATTAATATTTTGAAGAAGTCTCCCTCTGTATGAGAATTAAATTGTTCCTGTACGTGTATGTATGTGTGTTAGTGAAGTATTTTGCTTTTCAATTTTCACAGAAAGAACAAAGAATTCTTTGTAAAATTCTGGACATACATCTGACATCCAATAAGTCCTATCAAACAGAAACTAAAGAAAGTTGTAAATAAATGTTGCTGAAAATGATCACTGAGATAAAGGCTAAATAAAACACTAGTTGATTATTATATACAAGTGCCAATATAACAAATTATTTTGTTTTTACATGTTATTTACATTTTTACATGCTTTTAAGAATTTTACAAAACATTCATTAGGAAAGGCACAAGATGATGTAAAGCATTTTTATTAATTTATTAAAAGAAAACCTGCTGTAGAATACAAACCAATGGGATTAGAATGTGTATCTAAAAGTATGATAATAATGATGACAGAAATCAAAAACGTAATATTTTGAATGTATAGTCAACTACTCTTCCTGGCCAAAAGAAGTTGCACACTCTAAGATTTTATTCAGTCACCATCAGCTTTGATTACTGCATGCAATGTGGTAGCCAGGTCATGTGTGAAAATGATTCTTCATACTCCCATTGTTGCAAAGCAGCTTTACACAATCAAAAGAAATTAATCTGAATCAAGAAGTCAATCTGAACTCATCAGACCTTTTCCAGTTGCTTCAAAGTCCAATCTTTCTGCCCCCATGGAAATTACAGCCTTTTTTACTGATCAGTCTCACTAACAAGTTTCCTTAACTGGTTAACTGGTTTCCTTATGGCCACACAGCTGTTTAGTCCCAATCCTGTACAGTAAATTCTCATCACAACGTGTGCGTATGGAACATCAATTACTTTCACTATTAAACATAGCTCTGGTTTTTACTGTTGCTTTTTATTTTACCATGCAACTTCACCAAGTGTTTAAGGGATCTGCGGTCATGATTTTTTTCCCAACCACATTTCTTCCATAAGGTTGACGGTTGGGCTCTATCGCCCCAGGTTTTCATAATGTGTTTGAAAGATTCGTAACCCAGATTAAATCTCCTTAGTTGTTTTCTTTGCTTGATGCACCCCAAAAATATGCCTCTTCTGAAACTGTGACTTTTTGGCTAGGCAGTGTACTTTATACTGTGTTACTCTGTTTCTTTCTTTAAACACTAATCCCTGTCTACAGACATTGTGATAAATGAAGCAGATCAGAAAAAAAAACACAATAAAAGGTTTTAGCTCAGATATTTTGTTTCACACAGATTATATTACCATTTTGAGGTGACTGACTTGGATGTTTTTGGTAGTTTTTTAATAATAAATAACAATATATATATACATACACACACACACACACACACACACACACACACACACACACACACACATATATATATATATATGTGTATCATTTATATATAAATGATAAATGGGTTTCATATTTGTACTAGACCATGTGTAAAACTCCATTTCCGGCTTTACTTCAGCTCATTTACTTGCAGTCAACTCCAGTAAGTACTAGCTAGTGGACCAGCGCACTATACAAAACTTATTTAGGTCGCACCTGCTGATGAGAAGTTATATAAATGTATCATCATCCAACCTTGCAATTTAGTAAATCATGAACAGGCGAGAATCTCCACAGGGCAGGAGATGAAGGGGATTAATCTAATGTCTTTATTACTATTTTTAGATTAATAATAAATAATAATAATAATAATAATAATAATAATGAGGCACTTATTATTATTATTATTATTATTATATTTGTAGGTGCTTTCTGTAGCGTTGCCATTTCCATGGTTACTACACAAGACACAAGGATTTTTTTCCAATCCGTGCTAAGCAGAATTCCAGCCTCCTGTGCACAAAGCAGATAGAAACATGTGACCAAAGCCTTCATATCTGCAGCCAGATTTTCCAATATTTAAATCTTTCAAGTCCCTAGAAATGGACTTTATAATTTACACTTTTTTTTTACACTGTTATCAACTTGGATAAGACTTCAAAATAAAAACATTTTGAGAACATAAACTAAATTTTAACTAAACTAAAAATACCAGATTTTGTATTATTAAAAAAAAGAGGAATAAAGGATGAAATAAAATAAGATAAGATAAGACAAAATAAGATAACCAGGGCAAACAGTCTTTTGGGTGTCCTTGAATGTTCAACAAAGGAGGCATGCAGAAGGTGAGAGGAATTGTCCATGATGGAGAGAAGTTTCTGCAGCATCATCTCCTCAGACACACCAACCAGGGTCTCCAGTTCAAACACCAGAACTGAACCACTGTTCAGATTAAACAGCTTGTCTAGTCTAATGGAACCTGCTGCCTCTACACTGCTGTCCCAGAACACCAAAGAAGACAACACCTGCCATAGCAAAGTCGGAGAACGTTTGCTACCTACAAGATCTTGCAAACGTTAGAGGACCTGAGCCTCCTCAGAAAGCGGAGTCAACTCTGTTTAACCCTTAGAGATGGGGGAAAATCAATTTGGTTACAAATCCCAATTCTTTTGTGTGGCGATTCACATATCACCACACTGACTCCAAAATATTTCTTTTGGCCAGGTACCAGAATTGGCAGGTTTTCAGTTTGATTGGTCATGATCGGTGGTCGTCTGATCAGCCTCAGATATAAACGATTCTGTACACAATGTGAGGCTTCCTAGTGGCGCAACAGAAACGTATTTTTATGATGTTACATTATCAAAATTATCAATTAAAAGCCTCCGATCTGCCTTTTTCTCCAAACTCTGGGAGCGAAGTAATCTCAAACCCACTCATTACACATGCTTACACAAGTCTCAAAACGACGTGAGTGCTAATTAGTTAAAAATCGCGCGTGTTAGAAGCCCCACATGACCGCATTAGAAGCCGTGTGCTCACAGCCGCTTAACCCACACGCTCACTGTTGCATTTTCAAACTTTAAAGGAAGTAAAACATCACTGTTTTTTTATAATCCTGCAGGTAAACTATTTACACATTTTTATTCCGTGTAATAGGAGTGCATTATTTGCTCAGTTTGGTTATAAATTATAATTATAGCGGATGACAGAGATACATGCTGCTCAGTTAAATGTTTAGTCTTGTATTCGAAGTTAGTTTGTACTGTTTAAATGCTGCGCTTGTTTTTTTTTTTTAGTAAATTATTGATAAGTTTGTTTAGAATCATAAGTGTATGTAGTGTGTTTAGAATTTGAATATTTAGAAAATCGTGGCACTTAAAGAAATTGCAATACAAATTGAACCGCACCTAATTATCATGATAATCTCAAATCGGCTGGTCCTTGGTGACTCACATCCATACTGACTACCATTTACCCACCTCTGACTGATCAGTTAAAGTTTGACAACATGGATATACAGTAGGATGGTTTTTGAAGCTTGGAAATGGCAGGTCTCATTTTTCCACATTTGTCACAATAAAATGTTCCATTCTGTATTTCATTGTTTTATACTCTGAATGTTTAAATAACTAATTAATAAACCATTTTTTGTTCCAATTTTAATCAAACCTTACAAATAATTTTTACCCCACAGAAATCTATGAATTGTTTTATGTAAAAAAAAAAAATTATGAATCCCCCCACCCCCATCTCTAATCACTTTTTTTTGTGGTATTTTGGTCCATCCACATGCCACCCGACACATCAGACAATTGATACTCCTCACTCTGGAGGTTATTTATATACTGTATATATAAAACAGTTTGTGAGCCAATTAATACCAAGCAGGTAGCTCCAACACAGCATCTTTGCTATGCAGTGCAGTCACTTTTTACTCAGAGCGGTTATGGACTATGCAATCAATTTAACTATATTTTCACAACACTTATAACCAAAGGTGACAAAAACTCAATACTCAAGTCCATCCATCCATCCAGGAACCTCCATAGTCCAACTAGGGACAGTGGAGGCCAATGGTAACCATTGTGTTTATTCTCATTTTTATGACCGTGGTAGGACCACCAGTCAACATTCAGACATGCATTCACACACTACGGGCAATTTGGTCCGGCACACGGACCACAAGGCGGGAATTGAACCCGGACCACCGAGGTGCAAGGCGACTCCTGCTAACCACTAAGCCACCATGCCACATTCGTTCTCTCAAAGTATTAAGTATGTCCTCTATAATGTACATTAAGTACAAAAGTACAAGTACTTGACAAAGGAACAGATTTTTCTGGATTTCTATCTGACTGAGTTACTGATGAACAATAATTTAATATCAGTTGCTGTTGATAATATGAATGTACAGGTCCAGTAACGTTTGATCGTGACAAAATTTGACATGTATTAAATGAATAGCATCTTTCATTACATTGGTAGCTAAGCTAGTCGCTCCCATTGCTAAACTGTATAACACCATAAAACATACATGAACATAGAAGAAAATATGGATAAAAGACATACCAAATCATTATAATTACAAGCTTGTTATAAAATAAAAAAAATTAAAAAAAAACATGCTTATTGACATGAAACACAAATCAAACGTAGGAGTACACCACTCTTTTGCTATGTTAGCTAGTTAGCTAAATCACTTCTAATCTTAACTTGGCAAGTGCCCCTGTTTGAAAGCATCTGCAGAAGTATCAACAGCCCATAGAGCAAGTGGGCGGGATCTGTTGGTCAGATATAAGAAGTAAAAGCACAGGTTTTTCATCACACTACGTAATGAGTAGAAGTAAAAAGTATCATATGAGGAAAATACCGTAGTACAGATACACAGAAAATCTTTAGTGCAGTAACAGAGTGGTTTTACTCCATTACTTGTGAAACCTCTGAACACAACTGATGGCAGAACTGAGTTGCTAAGTGTCACACACATCCAGATCAGAAACCCTGTTTTCCTCACGTTTTCTAATGTGATTAAGTCTTTCGCTCTGTCGAATCAGACTGTGTGTGGATTATGTGTAAGACTCCTTTTTAATACCATAATACTGTTGAATGTTAATTAATTTTCTATAGCAGCAGCTCTCATTGCAGTTCCAGCTGCAGCATTTATATTCAACCCGTTCTCGCAGAAAAAGAGAGAGAGAGAGAGAGAAATGAGGAAAAAGAAATGTTTGCCTTCAACTTATCTGCAGGACTGTCTATACTGTATGTTAAATTTCAATGATCTGGCCCGCGCATATGTTGCATACCAACATTTCAAAAATTCACTTATTCACGCCCGCCTCTATCACCATGCTGTTTGAGTAAGATCAATATGTAATAAATCATTTTTCTTGTGCTTGTGCCAGCATGTTGATATTCACTGTATACAAGGTGCTGCAAATAAGTTCCATATGCAGTTTTTTTTTTTTTCCTGTAAAAGCAGGATGTTATATTAATATGGTCTTTGTACTCTACTGCATTAACATTTCAATACTGACAACTCATTTACAGGGACTTG
>JAAGKR010011233.1:0-20030 GCA_011419295.1 Clarias macrocephalus | reverse complement strand
AGAGAGAGAGAGAGAGAGAGAGAGAGAGAGAGAGAGAGAGAGTATGAGCTCTTAATTACACCTTACAGGCACTTTGGTACTAGTGATAAAGGAGGTGATTGTGTAAGCAAATAAGGTCTATTATTTTCTTTATAGTTCATGAAGATTATGTCTTGATTGCCATACTCAAAGAAAACAAACAAACAAACAAACAAACAAACCAACCAACAAACAAACAAACAAACAGAAGTTGCATAGCGGCTAGCACTGTAGCTTTACATCTCCAGGGTCAAGGGTTTGAATCCCGCCTTGGGTCTGTGTGTCTGGAGTGTGCGTGTTTCTCCTCGTCCTTGGTGAGTTTCCTCTGGGTGCTCTAGTTTCCTCCCACAGTCCAAAAAAAACATGCAGATTAGGTTAATGGGTCTTCCCAAATGCCTATAGTGTGTGAATGAGTGTGTGATGCATAAGTGTGTGTGTGTGTGTGTGTGTGTGTGTGTGTGATTAGGCGATGAAATCGATGAGATTTGGCACCCTGCCCAGTGTGTTCCTCTTGGAAGTCTCCTGTGATAAGGTCCAGGCATCCTGTGACCCTGTACAGGATAAGTGATGTAGAAAGTGCTATAGGAAATAAATGAATAAATGAATTCATCTAGGTTGATTAAAGCAAGCAAACAAAGTAAATAGATAGACAGATAAATAAATAAATAAATAATCATGGACATTTAAAATGAGGGCAAAATATCTACTTAAGTTAAATGTAGTTGTAGAAGTTGATAAATGTAAATATTTCTTTCTTTTTTTTATTTTATTTTTTATTTTACCCATTTCAACTGAGCTCATATATTTTACTCAAGTTTAAAAATTCCTTGCTCTCTTCTACCCCTTAAGATGATTTGGATCCATCCATCCATCCATCCATCCATCCATCCATCCATCTATTGTTTGAAAACACCTTCTAATCCCATGGTCTTTCCTGATTTTGAATTCTTTCTGCACTGTAAAACAATACTAAAGGCATCCAAAATATACAATAATCTCCTTTGAACAGTTGATATTGAGATGTATCTGCCACTTATGCTCAGTAAATCCTTCATAACGGCTTTAATCTGAGGTGTTGTTTGTTAAGTTTTGGTCTTGGGAAGGTCTTCATGGGAGCCAGTTCCATCATGGTGCTTAATGGGTTTTGCAACTGCACTTGACACAACACTGTTCTTGCGAGAACTATTCTAGAACAGCCGACCTCTGTGCCTTATGCATTATTTCATAGGTTTTGCAATGTTCAGTGTTATTCTAGAACATAAAGGAAAAAAGTACTGGTACTGTACTTCAAGAAACAAGCAAGGAAACAAACAAAAATCATTTCAAGTTATTTACGAGAGAGCTCCTTAATCTCCTTATTCGGGATCCTAACGATCCTGTTTGTTCCACAGACTTGTGTTAGAGCCCTAAAACCATGGGGTTGAAGTTCAAAAAATTCACATCGTTGAATTATGGCAGTATCTGTATTTTAACTGTTTTTGCATGGTGTTGAGCTTTTTTTGGAAACATACCTCTGGGATTAATAGATCACTAACAGTGTTGAATTTGGTTACTTTTAGATGAGAAATGAGACATTTGGATTGGACGGTTGCCAGATTAGTGAACAGGGAGCAAAGATCAGTCTGGTTGGTAGACCTGAATGTTAACTTTTTTTTACCATTACAGTAGTGGAATACTTTGACATCCAGGATATCTCTTATAAATATCCTGTAAGACCCCCCAGTCCCAGGATGGACAGTTATTCAACTTGTAACTGTTTTTCTTTCTGCACTGACCTCAATATGACCTGTCTGTACCCTCCAGTTTTCCTCAACATCTGAAAATATAATTTCCCCACGGCTGAGCCGTGCTCTTCTTTCCTACTACCTTACATCTAAAAGCCATCATCATGTCTCAGTACCTCCTGCTCCTCACCCTTCAATCACTCCCGTTCTGATATGTACCGCGCAACATCAAAGAAACGTGTGTCAAAGGCATGCTGCAAAATCTACTTCATTTCTGATGGGGGGACATTAAAGGGGGGGGGGGGGGGGAAGTGCCTCCATCTCTTTTCTTAGGGGAGGAGTAAGAGTGGCTTTGCCTGGTGGAAGAGAGGGCCAGACGCTGTGGCACACTTCTAGGGCACAGACGGCCTCTTCGCTGCCAGCCTCGTCTGGCGTAAGTGTGCCAAGAGATGACTCATGCTCATGAGTGTGAGGACACGGCGTCTGGAAAGACAACGGGAGGACCGGAGACCTGACAGACACACAGCATCTCTGCTAGCAATCTGCCAGCTACAGATACACACCATGTTACGGCATGATTTCAAACTTCCCAATTTTCTATAAGTTTGGAAATACATTTTTAAGTGAACCCAAGTTTATGTCCAAAAAAATAAATAAATAAATTGATCACACGTTCTACAGTAACTGTGTTTATAATATTTTCAAAGTTGAACTTTTAAATAAAAAATTTATAATATGGAGTGAATGATTTTGTGATCATTTAATCACAGTGCAATGCGTCAATATTCATCATTATTGCTGCATATGATATGACACATTATTTGCACAACACATCTGGAGTTAAAGACTTTACGTGATGTAGCTGAGGCTGAGGAACTGTCAAAGCCAGGATGGACATGGCAAGATGAAAGTGTTACATGCAGAGACAAACATTACACATGATAAGGATGCACACTGAGGTAATACTAGTAAATCAAAGGTCATTATGAGTTGTTAGTAAAAACATACATCATTACAATGATTACTAACAGTAGTTAATTAAGTAACAATAGTTAATATTATTAGAGCTTTATGACACTAAACTTTAAGACACTAAAGTTGACAAAAGTTAAAAGTAAAAGAATTATAAGAATTTTATAAGATAAAATAAAAATAATTATAAGAATTATATGTCACATCAAATCTCATATTTTAAAATCACATTTTAGTTATTTGAGTTATGCATATTTAAAAATTTCTAATTCGATAACCTTCACTTTGATGCCAGGGTTTATTACTGTATCATCATGTGCAGTTGCTGAGATATGGCCAGTGCGACTTTGTTTATGATGAGGAGCTCAGTCGAATCAGTCGAAATCCTATTATTTTCATATTTAAACATTAATATTGAATATGAAAATATTCTGTGACATAGTAAGAAAAAGCGAACCCTCAACTTCATTGTGGCATCAGGATTTGATATCTTGATAAAGCTTAAAATAACTCCACCAGCTGAGCAGTTTTATGGGGGGGGGGGGGGGGGGTAGTGGTTGGGGGGATGCATGTCTATCTCTAAAAAGGAAACCTGACTGAACATCAATACTTATCGCATATCTGTCAAAAAAAATAATATAAAATGTTAGTTGGAAAAAAAAATTATAATAATTATATATATAAATAAAATACACCTGCTCCAAGTCCCTAATAAGCATTAGTAATTATTTAAAATACATACATATATATATATATATTTTTTTTATTACATGCTTATGCTTTGACCAGGAAATAACAAATTGAGATAAGTGTTATAAATAACCGCTTAAAAAGAAAATTTTATTTATTTTTCACTCACACCTGTGCACACACACACACACACACACACACACACACACACCTGCCAACGGACGGATCTCTCGGCATGCGTCTGGCTCGTGCCTGTTTGTTTTCATAAATAATGTTTATGTTCCTAATAACAGAGGTGAAGATAAGATCGAGTGGATAATTTAAAGTAAATTTCACTATGAAATCAAACGCTCGGAGAGGTCAGAGGAGGAGGAGGAGGAGGAGGAGGAGGAGGACAGGAGGAAATAAAACGGCCTCCGGTGCCAGGTTTTATCACTTTGAGGCTGTCTGGTAAAGACATTTGATATTGACTGAGTCTAATCCTGATTTGGACTGCAGAAGCGTGAGCAGCTGGACCGCAGAGCTCACACAGCCGACCTGGAATCTAATTCAACCCAGAGCAGGAGTGAACCGGGCCAAATCGAATGCTACCGCGCCCCGAGTCTAGCACCAATCGAGCCCACAAATGAGCCCATCTGCTGGCGAAGGCCATTACCCAGATCCATTTCTTTCTTTTATTCATCCACCCACCCATTTCCATTCAATAAAGAGAAAGAATTGACTGGTTGATTTTTTTTTTTTTTAAAGGAGTAAACGTAAGCTTCTTAATACATCGTCATTTCTATGACCTAGTTTAAGAAAACACAATTACAAAAGGAGACGGAATCGAGCTGGTCCTTTTTTTTTTTTTTTTTTTTTTTTTTTTAGGATAGCATGGATGAAAAGACCGCCAGATTAAGGTAAGTGAAAAGAGAATATATGCACATCCTAAGCTTCTGTATCAGATTAGTTCTCATCATGTAGTAACTCACAATTCTTAGCTGAGACAGAGTGAGATGATAAGAGTTGTTTAATCACAAATACAGAATGAACATCAAACTATTTCAAGCCCCGGAGAATCCCGGGATTGGCCGCCGAGTCCCGCGAGACATCGGGCTGGTAAATCCTTTCATCAATACTTCCTGAGCCGCGTCCTCATCAGTACCTTGCCTGGGCGCTTTCGCTCTAATTCCTACCACTAACGTTGATTCTCCTTTCCCTCGATGGGGATCTCAACCTCCTCCTCCTCCTCCTCAACCTCATCTCATCCTCTTCTTCAATGCTACCGGTCATTTTTGATTTTTTTTTTTTTTTGTTGTGTGTGATGAAGTGCTCGATATCTTTCTTATCATGGCCATGCACTATTTGAACGGTTCTGGCCCAGAGACATTATCTCATCGTTTTTTGCCCTTTGACCTTTCCCAGCTGGGTCAATCTTGATAGATTACACTCCACATTAGCGAGAGACAAAATGGCAGGTCATTTTCTGAGCAGGTGAAGATGACATTTTTGTAATGGCCAGCAGTTGCCTAGGTGTGTGTGAGCCTGCACCCACTTTCACATCCCTCTTTTTGCCTATGTGGTGCGCAATCTAATATTCTATTCTGCTGTATAGCTTCTCTAACTCACTGCCCTTTGAGATGCTCTTCTGCTCAGCGTGATTGTACAGAGCGGATGCATGAGCCATGCAGTCACTCAGACCATATCTGGATGATTGCATGCACTTTTTCCATGTGATCAGATGAAGTGATTATGTGCAGGTAACCTATTAAGGCTGTCCGTGAATGTAAATCATCATAGTATTTAAAATGGTTTTAAAAATCACATACGTTTGGCGGCAACATACAAACGTACATCTTTCATAATTGTCTAGTCAGCATTTTGTTAATTTTAACAATGAATTTATGTTTTGTGCTTAAATGCAAGTGCATGTTTTAAAAGGTGCATGTTTGAACAAGGTACACACAATCAATTTTATTTTTTTTTAAATATACCTGTTTTGGCCACTTTTTCATACTTTCAGTAAACTGAATATGTCCACGTCTTCTCCCTGGTCGGAAATGCAATGAGACGAATGTTGGAGAGACCGAAACCTCTCTGTGACAACCTCCCCGGCTTTAGGGTGTGATTTCTCTTCCCATGCCGATGCCACCCTTGGAGCAGTGGTCTCAGAGCCACTATGTGGGCCAGCGTTGTCACAAACATTTAAAGCAGAACCCGGGGATTGTGCCCCAGGCTCTGTAAACACCGTGCCAACACTGTCCTGGTGCGCCTGCCCGCACGATCATAGCGTCGGTGTAAAACCCAACCAGACACGACTATCTCTGCCATCCAGCTGCCTGAAGGCCGCCCAGTATTTACAACGTCTTTTATCCATGTGCTGATATTGTTCTGTTACTGACCCTTTTTTTTATACAGCTGGATAATAATAATAATAATAATAATAATAATAATAATAATAATAATAATAATACATTCTGATGAAATTATAAGAAAGATTAACTAATTATTATTGCTATTATTAATTAGAATAATTATTATCCTTATTACTTATTAGCCACCATAATGTATAAATAGAATTAAACATTTTTCATCCACCTCCTCAACACCTTTAATCTTATAAGTGTTAATTAATTTTCCAGAGCAGGAGCGGCTCTGTCAGCAGTTCCAGCTGTAACTCAAAATACAGGTTTATACGTGGGGCGTTCAAGTGAAACCAGGACTTTTGATTGCACAGGGTAACAGAACACAGTTATGAGAGTAAAAACCTCTCGTTATTTCTCTGTACAATCCCCTGCTACGTTGATTCACTCCTTCCAACGTTTCACTAGCGCTTGGATACCATCAAGGTAGAAAGTTTTTCTCAGTAGCCCAGAGCCAAGATCGGACTGCCTGCTTCACGTCTGAAACGCCGGCCTCCCAGGAACTCCTTCAACGGCCCAAATATGAGGGAATGGTTTGACTGCACGTGTGACATGGCAATAACCCCCAGCCGAGTTCCTGCAATGTACAAGTTGTATTGGTGGATGATGGTCCATGTAGTCTAGTTAAGTCAGGTCAACTTCGTATATCATTTACGCAGTAGGTCAAACTTGTTACACTGTAGCATTAACCTGTGACAATTTTTTAAATATGTTTCTAATTTAACAAAGAAAAACATCTGGTCATTGATTATGCATTGTATAAAGGAGTCGTCAGTGTTCGTGCTTTATAATAGTAATACAGGATAATGGGACAGAATTGCTCCTTCATGTTTCTCGCCGTGTGTGTTTTTGTCTTAATAACTTCAACACAGAGGGGGAATAAAGGAGCACTTCGGGGCAGGCGGTTATCTGAAAATAATTAACTTTTCGGAGGTAACAGGCAGCATCACTCCATCCAGTCATTGATTATTTTCTTATAACCGCACGCCCTGAAGTGTTTTATACCTTCCCTAATTAACACAAGGCCGTATTTTCATCCTCGGCTCGGCTCTAATGCACTTACATCACTGACGTTACACCTCCACCTTCTCGGCGCACACTCCTCTCTGTACATGCATGACTTTTGTGTCACTGTGCGAATAATATTAACCTACACGTCTCCACTTCTGCTTAATGAATAATCGGCTCAGGATGCACACAGAGCTCATTATACAGTACGTACAGCACCTCTGGCTGTAGACATACGTTTTTTCCACCATCAGTTAGAGATTTATCATGAACCGGTATCTGGAATTGAGAGCACCGATTAAACCTGTAGTCGCTCAATAATTTCAAAGTGCTTAATATTGCTTTGAATAACCGCTTAGACTCACTTTTGTCACAGTTTTTTTTTTTTTTCATCTGTAATTAATCTCGAGACTGACGGTGGATGTAATGGTGTCATTACATTCATCTGGAGATATTATGAACGTGAGATGCTCCACGGGCTTATTATCCCTTATCATATATTATTTGAAATATTTCAATCTTTCTCATTAGTCTATCCTATCGGTATGTTCTTTTTACTTGATCACAAGTTTAGTTTATATGTCAGGACAATTAAGGATTCTTCGGCACTAATTAAATGTGAACTGCACACTCCAACTTCTCTCAGCAATTTTGTCCCTTTTTCTTTCTCCCATGATGTTTAGCCCTCAAACTCACAAAATCTCTAAAGACCGTTAACCATCGATCCTCACTACTCCCTTTAAATAACCCTGACACTCACAATTGTTTTGGGAAATCTTGCTCCAACATCGTGGCCGTGACCAGTCCAAGCCTTCGTTATCTCTCCGTCTTGATTAATGTTTTGTCCATAGCCTGCATCCTGCTTCCTTTTTACTGTCTGGTTTATTCCTGTTTGCTGATTTTCCGACCATTTGCATTGCTTATCCTTTTGGTTTATCTACTACATTCGTTTTAATATAAACCATAACCCGTGCACACATATACATAGCACACATATACCACATATCAGCTAAATGTATATAAATGAAAGGGATTCTTTATACAAGGCATCTTAAAGCAGTTTAATCAGCATGCAGTTCTCATACATGCCACTCAGGCAGTTATATACAAGTAGTTGTGCTCGCTGGATTTCTCAGTTAGGTGTGATGCCAACCTTTGACCTTAAATTTTATTTTCCTAAGCATGGAGCAGTATAAATTTTGAATCATATGCATCACCATATCTTAAAATTGTCTTTGTTTTTTTTAGTTATATCTTATTATATTTGACAAGAAAGAGTGGGAATATATATACAGACCAAAAGTTTGGACACACCTTCTCATTCAAAGAGGTTGAATTTGTATTATGGCAAGAAAAAAACAAGTGTCCATCATTACTTTAAGAAATGAAGGTCAGTCAGTCGGAAAAATTGGGAAAACTTTGAAAGTGTCCCCAAGTGCAGTCACAAAAACCTTTAAGCGCTACAAAGAAACTGGCTCACATGCGGACCGGCCCAGGAAAGGAAGACCGAGAGTCGCCTCTGCTGCGGAGGAGAAGTTCATCCGAGTCACCAGCCTCAGAAATCGCAGGTTAACAGCAGCTCAGATCAGAGAGCAGGTCAATGCCACACAGAGTTCTAGCAGCAGACACGTCTCTAGAACAACTGTTAAGAGGAGACTGTGTGAATCAGGCCTTCATGGTAGAAGATCTGCTAGGAAACCACTGCTAAGGACAGGCAACAAGCAGAAGAGACTCGTTTGGGCTAAAGAACACAATAAAGAACACAATAAAGAAAACTCGCTGAATGATAAGGTGTGTCCAAACTGTTGGTCTGTACTGTATATATGGATGGATGATGGATATTACACAGTATTATGTTTTTGTTATACGTTTGTGATTTCTTATTATTATTCACCTGCTTGGTCATTTAATTTGCACTGTAAATATAATATCATCAACATACTGAATATTTCCGTAATATGGACCTGAATTGGAAAATCAACTTTAAATACCTGCTCATATTCATCTTACTTCGAATTCAAACTGAACCGTTTCAGCAGTGACTGAGAAATAACTCATAAAGGATTTGTGTAACGCCAAGAGTGTGTAATGCACCGGCTGTAAACCAAGGATTAACAAATGCCTTGTATGTACATTCAAATGCGGTATCTTTATTTGCCAGGAAGGCTCGTTCAGTAAGAGTGTTTGTTTTGCTTCACCATTCGAGTGTTATGCATCAGACAGTTTGTTCTGCTGACGGAGTGTTTGGTGTGTGCTGACAGAGTGTTGTGTCTGAGTCTGTTCTGCCCACCTGCCACATGGATGACTCCGATGTTGACATTTTTGGTGGATGAACTGATTCCCATGGGTTTGGGGACTTGACAGTGTGTGTGTGGGTGTGCGTGCGTGGGCAGGGCGCTTGCATGCGGTAAAGGTTGTCTTTTTATCTCAGTTGTAGACAGAGAGAGTTGCATTGCATCATTCTTTAACTCACATACCATTTAATTGCAAGCCATCAACTGGATAAACTGATGCTCAATCTCCAAAGACGAGGGGCGTTCAAGCCAAACTGATAACAAATTCTCACGAATGAAGGCGTGAAACCAGTTTAGGTTTAAAGAAGCATTGCATAGTGATGAGACGTTTATATGGTGCAAACATTTTAAAGAAGACCGCACGTTAGTGATTGACGATCCGGATGATGATGATGATGATGATGATGATGATGATGATGATATTGATGATGATGATTCCAACATATAGATGTGTCTCTACCACGATGTTTAAGGATCAGGCGTTCCTCTCGTTGAATGTTCACAGGAATGCCTGATCCTTAAACATCGTGGTAGAGACACATCTATATGTTGGAACTGTCGACTCAATCTTTCAAATCGACACCACTGGCATGTTCAGGAACTCGGCTGGGAGTTGTTGCTACATCCCCAGTACAGTTCTGACCTCACTCCAAGCCATTCCCACAAGTTTGGGCCATTAGGGAGTTCCTGGGAGGCCAGCGTTTCAGACATTGCTCTGGCATCCTGGGAAAACCTTCTTGATGGGATCCAAGCACTGATAAGTGTATTAGTGTAGCAGGGGGTTATATAGAGAAATAATAGGAGTTTTTACTCTCATACCTGTGCTCTGAAACAATTTCCGAACAAATCAAATTTTCAATAAATAAGCAATATCGTGGCAGCACACTTATCAGAGTAAGTTTTAATGAGACATCACTTCAGCCAAATCATTTTAACCCTTCGATAATTAACCGAATTAATTTGAAAGATTCTGATTATTTCAGAATGAACTAACTAATTATTAAAATTCCAAGCACACACACGAGCAGCTGGGATTTAACTCAGCAGACTGAGTCAGAAGCAGATGGATGTAATGTATTTTATTTTATTAAAGGATCGGTAAGACGCAGAAAAAAAAATAACATAACATAACAAAAAATGAAACATAACAAAATCCTTTTCCTAGGTCGAAGCTTGGCAGGCTTAAAACAAGTTACATAGGAGACTTTGTAAAGGACAATATAATGAGGAAGTAGAACCAACAACGTTCATTAAACAGAACTGGTAAGAACAAATTGGATGCAGATAGGCGTTAATGTGAGTATGTGTAACAGATTAGTAGTGGAGGTGGATGCAAGTGCAGACCTTTTCTTAAGTAAACAAGCAGAAAACAAGAAAACATGTGGATGTCTGGACACGAAGCAAGGAACATACTGTACAGGGTATAAACAATACTGTTGCACAAAGAGAAGACTACAACGAAGGCTTGACAACCAAACACTAAAAGTTGTGCCCCTTTGGCTGACAAATGAAGAATTGAAAAACAGACCATATAGACAAGACGCATTATGACCTGCATGCGTCGTCTTTCGGCTCCTCCCATCGTGGGGTCGCCACAGCGGACAAGTCGATCCACACACAACTTGGCACAGGTTTTATACCAGATGCCATTCCTGACGCAACCCTCCCTTTTTTATCCTGGTTTGGGACCGGCACTGCATCCAATGGCTGGGGTTTGGGCATTGGAAAGGGGACTGAACCTGGGCCTTCCGCATGGCAGGCGAGAAACCAACCACTGAGTCACTAATGCCCCTTTATGGCTGGGTATAAAAAGTGTTAAAATCAATATAAGCTGCAATGAAGGGTGATGAAATTAATACATGCGAGCATTCTAAAATTGTGAAAGTATGTCATGGTTTAGACTTTTGCGTGACTGATAGAGTGGGTACTTCCTCCTGATTAGGATATTCGCATTGCGCTAATACAGAAACAAACTGAACAAGACTAAATAACATAGCTCTGAGGTTGCCATGGAAATAAGCATCAATAGCGCCAAATCAGTCAGCTTTCAAGTAATTCCTTTCTTTAAAAAATATAAAAAGTGAAAATAAACTGGCTTGCATTAAGAAGATTATGACAACAAATCTGGTACTTGTCGCCTGTATTATAATGGTGTTTATGGGGGGGGGGGGAGTTTATAATCTATAGAATCTACTGTAGTATAAATTTGAGACGAAGAATGAGCAATTTCTCAGGCTCTTATTGTACATGCGGTCGTGAGATATGATGAAACAGTGATGGATGTTCATGGGGTTCAATGGCCAGGCTAAAAATGTCATATTATTATTATATAGCCATTGAGCACTGAGTCTTATCGTAGATATTAAACTATTATATATGTACTAGGTCAAATATGGAGCTGTGTTTCAGCCCTGAGACACAGATTTATGTCTCCAAAATCATCAGAATAATGAGTCCATTTTTTTCCCTCCAGTGTGCGTGTGAACGGACTTTTTCCAACCATTAAGCAAATATGACATCTGGTGACCTCAATAGTACAAGATTGACACTGAATTTAATATACTGTTTAATCATCAACCTCATGGAGTTTGTTCCTCGTCAGTGAGCCGAAAGATATCATCTTTACATTTTCATAAAAGACTTTCATGCAAATGTCATGTTGATTAGAATACAAGGCATTATCATGAAATTCCATAATGCTAGACACTGATCTGCTCTGTAGGGTCTTCATTCTCTCTATGACATTTTAACATGGGATTGTTTCACACCAAAGGTTAACCTCGGTCATCGGTTTTTCCGTGTTTAATAGGTGTCCCTCACATCTAACTGCGTGATTCGACCTAGTTTGTGTGCGTGTGTACGTGTTTTTGTTACACACCTCTTATACCTCAAAGAGGCCACGAGCAGCAATCAGTGCTGTGTGTTTTTGATGGATGGAGCAATCATAAGGCACAAAAGGACTTCATTACCATTGGACACACCGCTGCTAAGAAGCAATCATAAATACACACGTTAGCAAGTGGGCTGGAGGATCTGAGGCAGGTTTTCACGTTGCAGCAGTTATCGTAAAGTCGCCAGAAATTAAGCAGGCGCTTTATCAACCGGACGCGGCTATATAGAGGTCATACGGGTCAACTTCAACTTTGTGCGTTTTGAAGCAATAATAAAAATAAATCAATAAAAACATCCACCATGCAGCTTTCTTAGACTCGACAAACAAAACATTATTCAATGTTAAGACTTTAATTTAGGACTCTCCGTATAGCATGACAGTAGACATCGTAGTGGTCCAAATATGAAATAATTCATCATGCCGTTATGGGAACGTAATCAACGGTGAATCAACGATGATCTCATTAACATGTTAGCATTGTTAGTTGTTCTCGGTTATGAAGTTCACAAGACAAGGCAACACAGCTTCGGAGAATATGTGCACTTTAATCCAAAGAATAATTATAATTACTGAAACTCTGATCTCTGTGGAATATTCGCGAGAAAAAAACATATCCTGGGTTTGAAAGCCCTTCATTAACTTGACCCATAATCCGACATATATGATGTATGTTCCCATTAGGTTGATAGGGATGTGCTATTTAATCTGTCACGGTATTCGTTATTAATTGTAATTATCATACATCTGAATCATCGTGTTATCTGCATCCCTGAGCAGCGCTTGCTGTTATTTCAGTGAGAATAATTAATGTTGTCCTGCCAGTATGTCGGCTCAGACTGTGATCTGGGGCTATGATGAGGATGAGGATGATGACGGCGTGCGTGTGTGTGTGTGTGTTCGTAGCTGTTAACAGAAGTAGGAGGATTAGACTTGGTGATGAGCACTACAGCGTGTGATTTACTGTAAACAGGCTCGCATTTGGTGCGCTCAGAACTCGCCAACATAACGAAGAGACACTCGCGTACGCACCTCGGCGCGGACGCTTCATATCGTCCTGTGTCTCCCCGTCTCTCTCTCTCTCTCTCTCCCTCCCTCGCGCTACCCGTCAGCAAGAGTGCAGCCAGGATGGATGTGATAATTGTGATAAAGCCTGTCTGTAATGGGCTGTGTTGGCCAGGCTTTTGTTATGCTAATGCCGAGCGATTAGAGGCCTGCTGCCGAGCTGCTCGGTCTAATCTATTCTCTGTCTCCTGGGGGGGAAACACACATTGGGGATATTACACCCAAGCCACGAGGTCAGAAGTGCTCCAACACTCCTCTATTCCACACGCACACACCAGTGAAGTGTGTGTGTGTGTGTGTGTGTGTGTGTGTGTGTGTGTGTGTGTGTGTGTGTGTGTGTGTGTGTGTGTGTGTGTGTGCGCGCCAAGGCAGCTTGCAGCGTGTTAAGATTTGAAACCAGAATGTCTTCTTAATACATTTTTTTTTCCCCTCTGGAACAAATTTCTGCTTTAATCTCTTCATACTTGGAAACTTATTCATTCAGAGGTAGTGTAAAGCGTTCCTGGGGGTCCGGTTGACTGAAATAGTGTGTTCCGGCATAGTGTGTTCATTACCGTTATCTTTATAGCATTTTATTATTGGCTATGTACTGTATGAAGTTGGTTTGGATACTCAGAAGAGATCAGACCACATCCACTACACACCTAGAACGCTTTACATTTGAACAGACTGTGTATATGCACCTGGTAATCAGCTTCAGAGATTGCAGCCTTATGAATGAATGAATGAATGAATGAATGAATGAAGCATGCACATACTGTACATTTCAACTGCCACACATTGATTTTAATGTCTTTGAGTCAAAAACTCTTAAAACCCATGTGGTAAAGATACGTGCCAGCAACACAGCATACTGTAGGTCAAATAAAAAAAAACATGTGCTTGTATGGAAGACTTGCTGGTGTGTATTACCAGGACAAATGTAGAGCTTTTAAAATGAGCATATTGCTATCAGTGTTTGTTTGTTTGTTTGTTTTTTTGTCATAGAAACAAACGAAAACAACAATAAAAACACATGGTTGTGTATATCTGTGTTATTTCTTTGCCTGCGTGATGCAGTTTTTACATTTTCTGCTGAGTCATGTTTGGGGGTAGTTTGTTAGAATGGACTAAAATTCTATTAATCATATTTCCTATTATGTGCTGAAAATAAGGAAATGTCATGTCATACTACACAATCCTGAGCCCTATATAAAACTTTCATTGTTTTTTTTTTATTTTTTAAATCAAATAATGGCTAAAATGTGGGCTATGTTAAATTAGTTGAGCTGGTCAGGGTTGCCAGGTCTGTGAATTTCGTCCCGAAGTAATGTTTGACTTGGTTGGCAGCATAATGATGTGCATTAATCACTATTTTTTAATATATGTTTTGCATCAGAATAATAATAATAAAAAAAATTAAAAGTGTTTTAAAGCAAGTGTCTACTGTGTAGGCTGAAATTATGATTGCAAATGTAATGAATGGACAGTTTGATTTGGTGAAATAGATGAAATAAGATGTTGCAGCTATAACAGTATTGTTGTAGTGAATTGGGTGACTAATTATGAATTGTGTTCTTTATGTGGAATATCACACCGACACAGTTTTTATACACACTGTATCCATAAAACTGTACATGCACAATTATATATGATATACTGTAGCATTATAATTTTGAGATGATGCATTATGAGAAAGGTGCTGGGAACAGACCGAGCTTCATAAAAGACATGGTGCGAGTGTCATGCACAGAGCTCTGACCTCAAACGCTTTCATCACCTTTGCGATGAACTCGAGTGCACCCGGCCCCATCACCCAACATCAGTCATCCATGCCTGACCGCTCTGATGCTCCTTTAGCTGAATAAACACAAATCTCTACAAACAACGCTTTCCCAGAACGGTGTGGTGGTCAGGCGTTCACATACTTTTGAGCATATATTAGTGCATGCGTAATGATATGGACTCGATGAAACAATTCATGCAACAAGCCTACAAGGCTACTAGATGATTTATTTTTAATATTAGGATATATTTTGTAGTTGCAATTGTAGACATGATTTGGACCCCTCGAGGTCGTATCTTCAAAATGACATCACCGGTCCAGGAAAAAGAATAAAGAATTCTGTCTTTGAATGACCTTCAAGGAATTTGAATGATGCAACTTCCAGTCCAGAGTGTAACTTGTGGAGTGTTTCAAATATTTAAGGAGTTAATGTGTGCACAAAGAATAAAAGTTTTCAATTGATTTATAAATCAAATCAATGCAACTTTTTTTTTTTTTTATGACTTGGCTCAACTACAGATATTTTGTCTATCCTGCTTCTAATGCACAGAGCCTCTCATTGACAAATGTGTGTACTTCTCTGGAGCCGCTTAAGTGCTGCATAATCACAGGCTCCTACATAACACACTTACAAGGTGGGCCGGCGCAGTTTGTCTCCTGACACCTTTGAATGCCTACGTTCTCCATCAGCCCCTGGGAGAGTGTGGTGCTCCTGTCACAGCTCGCCAAGCCAAACACACACAGTTTGTGTTGGAGAGACTAACTGGACACACTCCACCAAGAAACAGCCAAGAGAAACTGGCATCAAGCTGTGCTCTGCCCTGCCTCAGAGGTCAGCACAGCTCACTGCTGAGGTGTGTGTTTGTGTGGGTGTGTGCGCAGACATTAGACATGTGTGGCATTGTGTACATTTGTTTGAAAAAAAATAAAATAATAATAAAGTGTGTGAGAAATAAATGTAAGCCAGTTCACACGTCAGACCTCATTCCAGGCTTTATTTGCAAGCCAGTTCCGTATTTCTTTATTTGTATTATACTGAGTATTGACTCGCTTTCTACTTATAAGTTTTTCTACTGTTGTGCAACCAGTGAACCCGTGAAGGTGCGTCTCCATATATGACAAACATGTCCCAGTCGATGTTTTCCTCCTGGCGGTATCCATCTCATAGCCATATTGGGGACTCTGTGACCCTCCATCCGGAAGACATGAACAGCAAGGGGTAGTCTCCTTTGGACGACTGTAATATGAATAAACTGAATTTCTCAGAATCAAAACAACCCAGTCAAGCTACATACAACTATACCATATTAAATCAATCAATCAGACACCTAGGATCAATGCGTAGGCGCTCTCTGCACATGCACGCCACAGTTCCCGCTCTGGGGCTTAACCCGGAAGTCAAACATAATGCATAAAGTCATTAACGATGTGGGAAATAATAGCTCAACTGGGAATACAATGCAAACAAGCCCAAAGGAAGGATATCAGCATCTAGCATAACGGATTTCTGTTTGTTTTACCCCTCTTCCAAATGTTTTACTTCTCTTCCAAATGAACTGTTTCAGTGTCTACAGTATGTAAATGACTTACTGCCTAGCCAGCAGAGCTGATTAACAACCCAGGGCAGGGTATCTTCTTATATGAGGTCACAATATGGAGGAAATCCAAGTGCCTTGTCTAAACCCCAGCCAATACAAAAAAAATATATAATATATTTTTTAAATCTCCTTAATGATTAAAAATGTCTTTAGGTTCAGTTGGTGAGTCCAGATGAGTTAGCGATGTGTAGATGAGGTGTAGATCATTCGAATAAATTACTAGTTATCTTACTTCAAAACCAAACCAAATTTAAAGCAAACCAGAACCCAAGTCAATCTTTTAAACATTAAAAGGTCTCACAGTGTCAAGAACCCCTATTGATTATAAAATCTCAAGGCATTATTATGTTTTAGATCATTCTACATTTAAATGATTCAGTTTGACCTAAGTGGACCATAGTGGTTAAATCTGACATTAACCATGTTGGTCATCACTGCTAGCATTAAACAAGGAGAGATCCAGCCCCTCAGATTTAATCTGGTCCATGAGCTTGATGCGCCATAACCGCCGAGGTTTTGCTTAGTAAATAATTCATTAGTTTTGCCTCATGCTCCAGCTTTCCTCAGCTCAACATAAAAGAGTCATCTTCTCCTATCTAGTTGCATTTTTATCTATGATTCTATCAAAGCCTTATAAGAGAGGAGTAGGAACTGGTAGTAGGGAGTGAGGGGGCCCTTGCAAAGAAAATAAATAAATAAATATATATATATATATATATATATTATTTTGCCAGACGGTCCCTTTTGGCAAACGCACATTAAGTTCATTTCAATGGACCAGATGCTCCCTTCCTCTTAAAGCAATTTGGATTCACAGAGCTTTGCCGGCCTTGCTGAAGAGTAGGCTCTTCGTATTTGATTTGTAAGTGGCTCAAATCGAAGCTTTCATTCGAACATGTGTGCATATGGAGTGGCCGTGTGCCTCAGCCTGCAAGCTCCGTGCTGCGGGCTTCCCTTTTCCCTAGACAAAACCCCCATACAGCTCTTTCAGGGTGCCTAATGGATGTGGATTTGAAGAGGCTTTGGCAGAGACTTCACACTGATTCATGTGCTTCACTTCCTTCATTTTGTACCTTTTGTGTTTTTTTTTTTTTTTTTTAAGCTTTTAGACATGACTTCTTTTTGGGTGCGCCAATGGATATTAATTAGCAATTCATTTCTATTCGAATGATAAAACATGCAAAAACATGAGCGATGGTCATGTCACCCCTGGAACCCTCGTTTTCTGTATTTTTCCGTATCCAGAACCAGGAAGCTGGCAATATTTTCATGTTCTGCCTTTTTGAGAAATTTCTGTGAATATGAGGCTAAACTCTAAATGCAAATCAGAAACCTAGTGCTTTAGTTAATTCAATTCAATTCAATTCAATTTTTAGTTACTAAGTTATACAGCTGATACTGCTTTATCTTTCCAATATTTACAATAAAAACAAAAATTTAAGCGGTAACACACAATGAGTAATGAAGTAGCACAGTATTTTTTTTTTCAAAGTACTATTCATATCTAAATAGCCAGTTACAGTAAATAATTTATTTGTTTATTTATTTTTAAGTCAAGCACTGAGTAAACATTAATCAATGCACAAAAAAAAATGTTTTGAATAAAATGTTAATGCATGATTCTAAGTGGCCGTAAGCTGTTGATTACTCACTCACACACCGCTTATACTGTGCCGGGTCGCAGGAGGTCTGAAGACTATCCCAGGGGACTCGGGGTACAAGGTGGATACAGAATGCCAATCTGTCGCAGGTTACACATGCGAACACACACACTACAGGTAATTCGGAAATGCCAATTATCATGTCTTTGGACTGTGTGAGGAAACCGGAGAACACGCCAAGCACTGGGGGAGCAGGCAAACTCCATGCACACATAACAAGGTTAGTAATCAGACTCTTGACCCTGAAGGTGCGAGGACACAGTGCTAACCATTACGCCACTGTGCTGACCTAGTTGTTGATTAATTCTCTTTTAAAATCATGTGTGTCCTAATAGGTAGGTGTAATTCTTCAACTGTACTGTACATCTCAGAAACTTCTTTCCAGTGGTTTAAGAAGTGCTTAATTACTTGTATGTTTTTTAATAAGGAAATTTATTTTTCATATTATAAATAGGTCTCCAGTATCAGTGCTCTGGAATGGCAAGAGCTAAAAAAAAAAAAAAAAACCTGACTTGTTTTGCCTGTTCCAGAACAATACACTTAAGTTCATATAGAGAAAAAAATAATCTATCTATCTATAATAGCACACCCCCACAGTGTTTTATTGCTTAATTCATGCTGAAATTTATCATCTGTGTCCATTACTTAAAGGAAAATATGACTGCTGAGAATGGAAATCTGGAAGTTCCCAGGCCTCCTATGGGGACTCTACTGTATTTCTGACAAATGGGATGCATGGTGGGGTTTATCTATAGAATGGGTCAGTAGCATGCCATTAGTGAAGATTCATAACTGAAGCCTTCAATAAGATGTTTGTCCAGTTTTATTAAAAAGATGTGTATTAATAAATATCATAATTTGACATGAAGGATTGTAATTTAACTGTATATACAAGTAAAGTTGTATTTATAACCCAACTAGTTTTATACTTTTAGCACTTAAAAATATATATATATATATATATATATATATTTTTTTTTTCAGGAATGTAAAAGCACAAAACTATTGTGATAGACACTTGCATATTTAATCAGTCTAGCACTTAAGGCCATATGCTGTAATCCATTCCAAAGCTGTTTTGAGTGAAATGACAATTCTTGCCCAGCTCCCAGTGGTGCAGAGTGGCAGAAAACAGCAGGCTGGGAGACAAGGTGAGACATAAAAAGATAAATGTGGTGTGAGAGAGACGGCGGGTAGCCGTAGCTGTCAGCTACACGAGTCCGGTGATCATATTACTTCAAAATGAATAATAATAATAATAATAATAATAATAATAATCCAAATGCTTAAAAAATACATTAACGATATAGTGTATATGCTGCTTATGCATGACTTTATTGCGTACCTCATGCTGAGAGTAAAGTATGCATCTTGATCGGTGCTTTGATTAGACCATGAGAGGATTATGAAGATTAAAAGCAATTTGTGATGAAATGGAAGTGCATGTGCATCCATTTCTCTGTGAATCGTTATTACAAGCCAATATCGCAGCATTGCACGTCGGTGCCGGTTTATATTTAGCAGCCTGCTGAATGCTTATTTAACTCATATTAGCTCAGAGATTTTAATCTGCCTTCCAACAATGCAGCGGTAGCATTTCCAAAACATCACTTGACCGTGTTTCAAATTCCATTTTTTTTCTCATTTTTTCTTTTTTTTTCCTCGTACTTTTATCCAAAACACAGCATGACTTTATGTCTTTAAAAGCTCACAGTTTAATAGCAGAGGTTAAGAATGGAGTAGTTTCGGAGAATGGATTCAAAACCTTTTATTTTAGGAGTCCAGGGAGGCCAAGGTGTTACTACAGGCTTGAGAGTGTTTTATAGCTGAGAAATGTTTAAAAAGAACCTTTGGAGGCAAGTAAGCAGCAGGGAGAAAGAAGAAAAAAAATTATACACACAGTATATATATATACACATACACACACACACACACACTATATA
>JAAGKR010011232.1:0-17500 GCA_011419295.1 Clarias macrocephalus | reverse complement strand
CGCGAGGGGAATCCCGGACGCCATTTTGTCACAGAGCTGTTTTCCGCTGTATTGGACTGTGAACTCTGTCTCGTTGAGGATTTTCCGAAATTAGGTTTATTCACCATCAGGACAGATTTACAGGACAGACATTTTCTATCATCGTGCTCCCGGACTGATTCACTGAAACTGGTGAGGCAACTCATTTCTCCCACACACACACACACATACAATATACTGCACTTTAGACATTTTTATACATTAACTTAAACAGTGAAGTTATTGTATATAATTGTAAATATTGGTATCTGGTGCACTGCAGAGTCAATGTACACCACATGTGAGCTACGATTTGTTCGCATCTATGAATGTTAGTAGAACCGCCATCCAGTCGTATCTGCAGAAAGTCTGTATACTATCTAACTCGAAAGTTCGGAAAGCGGCAACTACTCTGAAAAACAGTAGACAATAAAATAAGAGTTTTAGTAGCAACATGTATATCGCATGTGGCTATACGAGTGCTAACATTCTCAGTTTTACCCGGTTTAGTAATATAAAAGTTCAAATGTAGCTGATATGGAACTTTAATTTCATATTTCTAATATATCTTCCCTGGTTGTTTTCGTGCTTCTTCCATCTCCTTGTTAATCTGACTGATTTGAAATTAACCTCAAGACTAACCGTTACTGTCACATTACTACAAACTTCAATCCTTAAAACTGAATCAGATTTTAAAATCTAAATATTGAATAATAATGAATATTTTTTAGACTCAGGAGTTTGGAGAGAGCCTACATTTTTTGCCGTATTAGAGTTTACACACACAACAATCTACAAACAGAAGATTCAGAAGAAGCAGCAGAAAAAGACGAAGTATAAGCCAAAGAAAATACAAAAATAAGTGCAAATTGGAATTAATGATCTAGTGGAATTAGCCTTCTGGACAAACGCATTTACTTTACACAACTATACAGATGAAATTAAACTTCACTCTCTGCAAACATGTACTGTACCATTCCTGGTTCCAAAGGTTTAGTTTCAGGCGTAAACCTTTAATACCAAGAAACGGGCATTTAAAGTTTTACTCTAAGTGTTTTTTTTTTTCAAAGATTAAAAGCCTTCATTTACATTTCCTGGAGAAAGATAGATATTACAACTACAGAAGATCGCCAGCGCAAATACAAGGGTACAGTTCAGCGCCATTTTGTACACATGTCTATGAAAACATGCGCCACTGTGCGTACCCAGCTGTTCGAAGTCCATCTCCAGACCGTTCCTCAGGAGAGGGTTACTCAGCCAAAACTCGGCCGTCTTCTCCTGGAGCGAGGGGGGCGGGCCCTGCAGCATCCCTCCCAGACATCGACCGATCGCCAACGCCACGGCTCTCTCCAGGTCCAGAAGCCACACCCAGTCATGCTCAGTCTCTGGTTCAGCGGCGTGATCGGGCACCTCTGACACATCTGGATACAGGACACACACGCGGAACGGTTACTGTACGAGCGGATGATGGAGCAGACGGCAGGTCGTCTTATTTTATATGTAATAAGAGTTTTCACGTCAATGACAAATCTGCGTTGTGTTTTGACAATTTTACTATTAAAGATGTGTGTGTGTGTGTGTGTGTGTGTGTGTGTGTGTGTTCACCAGAAGATGTGTTCACCCCCTGGAGCTCCAGCTCCTCCTGCAGGTGTGTGTCAGGCAGGTGAACGTTCAACTCGTTCAGGTGTTCAAGTAGAGACATGAGGTGAGGCAGAAGAGGCCTGACCACGCCCAGGGGCAGCAGGAGCAGAGAATAGATCACCTGACACAGGAGACCGCCTGCTACGGAGCCATACAGCACCGCTACACATACAAACACATACAAACACACACAAATAACATGCCACACATCAATGAAGTGAGAGTTCTCCTTAAATGAAGTAGGTTTTTAGTAAGTCTTTAGGTAAGTTTTATAGAGAATGTTGTTTTAGAGGGTTTTTTGGGCTTTTTATTTTTAAAAGAAAGGAAAAAATAAGCTAGTGTAGGAACGACTTGTCTGGTGGACGTTAGCATGGATACAAAGTACAATCTGTTGGCTTCAATTGTAAAACGAAATTGTAATGATTGACAAATTTCTGTGGTAGATTAATTACAAATCTACATTCAACAGAACTACAAATAATAAATTACAACATGGTTGTTGATCATTTTCCTATAGCAAAACAACACAGAGTGTTTAATTCCCTACTAATAAAACACATGCAAAATGAAATACAACCACAAGTAACAATTAATGCGAGTCTTGATAACCTGTCCAGCGAGATCATATTTTCGACTGGCGCGGTTTTATTCCTTACAGTGGAGTGGAGTGCTGGGCTGCAGTGATCTCTGGTGATCTCTTGATTTCTGACTCATGGCGGTTATGACTCTGATTTATGATTCTGATTTGTCTCTGATCTACGACTCGTACTCAAGACTGTAATTCATGTCGCTCATGACTCATGATTCAGAACCATGACTCCGAATCGAGTTAATGATTCATAACTCTCACGATTCTGATTCATGACTTTGACTCAAGACTCTCACTCATGCATCTCATGACACTGAGTCCCAGTCGTAGGCAAAGTACACAAGTCCTGTAACTCGAGTAAAAGAAGAGATTCCTTATGACACATATTACTATTAAGTAAAATATTAAGTAAAAGTAAAAGTCATCCATTTACTTATGTATCTGAGTTAAAGTAGCAAAAGCACAAATCTCTCTTTCTCTGCTTCCTTATGGTGCATGTGCTGTTTCTTTTGGTCCCCTTTTTTAATGTCATTAAGCGTGTCTCAAAGGAACAGACGAGTTACGCGATTACGTATAACAGTCAGCAGATGGCGTCATTTCTGCTTTAGATACTGCACATCTCTGACGTTAAGTAACGCAGTTAAGTAAAAGCACAGACATTTGCTGTACTTTTACACGAGTAAAAGTAAAAAGTATCCTCATAATAAAATGACTCGTGTAAAGACTTTGACACAAGATGACTTAGACGTCACACCGATTTGTGACTCTGATCCATGACTCTAATCTGAAACACTGATGCATGTTTCTGATTTGGCTCTGATCCATGACCTAAAGAACGTGATCCATGTCCCTCAAGACTCGAATGCCATTCAAATCTGATCTGAGACACTGATTACAAACTTCCATGATTCTGATTCATGACTCTGACTCATGACACTGATTCATAATTCCTATCCATGACCCTGAAATATGAAACACTGACTTATGACTCTACTTATTCATGATTCTGATCCATGACGCTGATCAGAGACACAGATTCAGGACTCGACGTTAGGATTCAGATTCGAGACCCTGATTCACGTCTCCAATGACTTCTGATTCTTTCATAATTTTGATTTGACGCACTGATTCATGGTTCGGATCTCTGACTTATCCAAGACCCTGATTTTGATTCATGATTCGTAAGTTCAGTGGTTCTATGTTTTTTTTACATACTTACCGCAAAAAATTGTGACAGATACAAAACCGAGAAGCAAAAATACTTTAAAATACATTTTGAAGAACATTTTTATATAACGATAATTCCGAGTGTTAAAAACCTAACCTGATAAACTGTGTATTAAACTGGGATTAAACTGGAGTAGAAGTGTGAGCTCTGCACTGGTGTTAACTGGAGAACGTGAACCCTGTGTATGTTACTGGACGCATCGTGTGCGATTCTACACGCGTCCTTCTTACTGTGCAGTTTACTGATGACGTTCTTGTCCAGCGAGCTCTCCTCCAGCAGGACGGTGGACCTCCTGAACGTCTCGGCGGCGTACGGTAACAGCAGACACAGGTGCTTGCGGAGCAGCGTCACACTGCCGTCGTCCTACACGCACACACAAACATGTTTGGGTTAATAAAAAAAATGTAACAAAACGCCAATTTTAGCTTAAAATCCAGCATTCTCATCGATTCAGGACGAAGGAGCACCTCGGTGTTGGTGTAGATGTAGCAGTGAGCCAGGAGGTGTTTATGCAGCGCTAACAGAAGCTGGTGGAAGTGAGACGGAGCCTCGGTCTGTTTCTGAGCCGGACTGGACTGCTGCTTGTCACTGTTCTTCTCCAGTTCACCGAAGGCACGCTCCTACACGTGACACGTGAAATTAATCAATTCAGAATATTTACAGCTGTTTGTGAATCGCTGTCGATAAATCAATAACCAAAACGGTGTGATTTAGGCCGATGTCTCACGATGTCTCACCCAAAGCTAAAGAAGCTAAAAGTTTTCTCGCAGCGCGCTCACTGACCGTGTAGAAGCCGATGCTCAGCAGGAGGGTCTTGAGCAGCACTTCGGCCAGGTGCAGGTGATCCTGGGCGTCTGTGCCGGAGGTAGTGGGGCCCGCAGGCCGCTCGGGTGAGGCGGGCTGGGGCGCGTTGGCACCGAGTTCCCCTGGAGAGCTGTAACCCAGCAGGGACGCTACATGGCTCTGCTCCTGAAGACTGTTCAGCACCATGTCCAACTGCAGACGCTGGGGACGAGAGCACACTACGATTTGGACACGTAGGTACACGTTGCCCCCTAAGCAGAACTTTCTTACTCTGACTCGAGACGATTCAATGATTCACTGATTTACGAGTCATGACTCAGATCAGATTCTATGATTTTAATTTCATGAAGATTCATTACTATCACCACTCGGATTCATGAACCGGACTCGTGAATCGGACTCGTGAATCTGACTCGTGAATCGGACTCATTACCATCATGACTCGGATTCATGAGTCTGAGTTGAGCTGTCCGATTCATGATTCGGACTTATGACTGTGATTCATGACTTTCTTGACTTTGCTTTGATTCACTACTCTTAAGACTCTGATTAAACGATTAAAGATTTTCACCTGAGATGCTGGATCACAACTTTCATGATTCTGATTTGATTTTGATAATTATTTTATTAACTGTTAACAAGTTGGTTCATGATTCGTATTACTCTGATTCGTGATTCCAACACTGAACAGTTGGTAGCCTCAACAAAGTGTGCATCATCACATTTCCTGTTACAGAGTTGCGCCTTTCATCTTGCAGCACACGGACATACAGTTGAGGACAAAATTATTAGCCCCCCAAAAAAATGGTCATTGTTTTAAAAGTATTTCAAAATGCTTTTAAACTGCGCAAAAAAAAAAATGTAACACAGCTTTTTTAGACATCCTAGTTTTATTTTGGATGCTTAAATTATTTTATTTTCCACACAGAAATTAAAATATTACACAAAACACAAAAACTACCAGGGTCAAAATTATTAGCCCCCCACATTCTAATAGTCAATTGTGTATCCTTTTCGCTGGATAACTGCCTGCAGTCGTTTATTGTAATCGTCAACAAGTCTCTGACACTTCACTTGAGGAATCCTGGCCCATTCTTCTTTGGCAAATCGCTCAAGTTCCTCTAGATTTGATGGTTGTCTGGCAGGGACATTTTTCTTTAGGTCCCTCCACATATTTCCTATTGGATTTAAGTCAGGGCTTTGTGCAGGCCATTCGATGACATTCACCTTGTTTGTCTGGAGTTAGTTCTTCACCAAGAGAGATGTATGTTTAGGATCGTTGTCATGTTGGAAGATGAAGCGACGACTCGGACCTAGTTTCACTGCTGACTGCTTAAGGTTTTCTTTCAAAATATCCACATATTTTTCTTTATTCATGATCCCTTCCACCTTGACAAGATTTCCAGTTCCAGATGCACTGAAGCATCCCCACAGCATAATACTCCCACCACCGTGTTTCACCGTGGGGACGGTGCTCTTTGGGTTGAATGCCTCACTTTTTTTTTCACCAAACGTAAGCAGTGTCTCTGTGTCCAATGAGCTCTAGTTTAGTCTCATCAGACTATCAATCTTTCTCCAGGTTGTCCTGAGCATATTTAATTCTGGCTTGTATGTGTCTTTTCTTCAAAACTGGAGTTTTTCTTGGTCTGTAGCCTCTCAGTTAATTCCAGTGCAGAGCTCTAGTGATGGTCTTCTTAGAGACTATAATTCCTGATGTGGCCAAGTCATTCGCCAGTTGTTCTGGGGTCTTTAAACTCTCACTAGTTTTCTTTCTAGTGACTTTAAAAAGTGTCTTTCGCTTCCTCCCTCTGCCAGGCTTGTTCTGCACTGTGTGGCTTTCTTTGAATTTCCCGATTATACCTCTCACTCCAGTTCTTGAGACTTGGAAACGCTTGGTATAGCTTTGTATATCCTTCTCCTGTTTTATGTGCGTCAGTCATTCTTTGTCTCAAGTCCAAACTGAGTTCCTTTGTTTTTGGCGTGTTGTTTACTGAAATGGCAGCTCAATGACCCATACTGAGGCTTTTATACCTCAATTTAACTTAATTATTGAGTGAGATCACCTGTTTCACCTGATCACCTTTACGCACATCACCTGTGAAGGTAAAGCACATCACTGCACAAAGGTGGCTTGCGCGGTGACTTAATAAGTGGTAATTTCTTAAAGGGGGCTAATAATAATGTCCCTGGTCATTTTACCTTTTTCTTACATAACAATGTTTTGGTGTGCAAATATAAATATTTTGGTCTTTATAATGAAAAAAAAAATAAAATAAAATTATAATAAAAATTCCTTGCTCTGTTAAATAGGTTCTTGGGAATATCTTGAGGAAACTTAAAATTTAATAGGGGGGCTAATAATTTTGTCCTCAGCTGTAGAAGAGGTTTATTTATGCCTGTGTTATCATCTAGTTTCACCCAAATGAGGATGGATCTCCTTTGGAGTCTGGTTCCTCTCACGATTTCTTTCTCTTGTTATCTGAGTAACGTTTTCCCTGGTCACTGTCACTTCATTAGGGACAAACTGATAAAGCTATAAAACTCTACATGATCCACACGGAATAGTTTTTTTTTTCTGTTAAGCTGCTTTGCAACAATGTGAACTGTGAAAAATTCTACACAAACAACACTGAACCGAATTACATTCTGGTTGATGATTTTGATTTGTGACTGATCTGAGACTTTGATTCAAGCCTTTGTTGAATCTGTGACGCTGCTTCATGATTCTCTGATTTTATAATTCCAGGTCAAAACTCAGAGACAAATTAATAATCATCAGAATTGTGAGTTGAGATTCTGATTCATGTGTCTAATGAGTCTAATTTATCATTTTGATTTCAGACTCTGATACATGACTCTCATGACTCTCATGATTTGAATCTCGTGACTCATGTCTCTAATGACCGATTCATTTTGATTGGTGACTGATTTATGATTCTGATTAGGATTTTTGAGGTACTTCCTGCTATGATAATGAGAAGACAGACAGACCAACAGTAGTGTACCTGTCCTTTAGAGAGACTCTCCCAGCTCTCGGGGCCCTGAGGTAGCAGTGAGTGCAGCAGTTCAGTTCTCTCCCTGAGAGGAGGCAGCAGGAGAGACGCTCCGATCGACAGTGTGTTCATCACCGCCTACACACACACACACACACACACACACACACACAAACAAAATATAACAATTTCACTCCCAAATAATAAGTAAACCCACCAAGAATAAAGTACTCAGTGTTGTGCTGTTTCAGGAAAATAATCAACGAGGACGTGGTGTCTAACAGGACGTCCCGAAGTGTCTCACTTCAGGAGTTCTGGCTGTAACTTCATCACACCACCACAACTTCATTACACCACCCGGTCGATGATTCATTTCCTGACACAGCACGACACAAACGTAGTTACACATGCGTGCACCATTTAAAACCGTTAAAAGTTTAAACTAATGCAAATTTAAAAATAACAGACAATTTTATTAATTTATAGTTATTCTGCTGAACGTGATTCATAACACTAATGTGTGACTCTGATTCATGAGTCTGATGTGAGATTATGATCCATGATTCAGATTTGTGACACTGATTCATGATTCTATTGTGAGACTCTGATCCATAACGCTCATGTGTGACTTTGATTCATGATTCTGATTTGCGGCTCAAAGTCGTGATTCTGATTTGTGACTCTGATTCATGAGTCGATTCAATTAAATTGTGAGACTCTGATTCATATTTCTCTTTTGTGACTCTGATTCATGAAGCTAATGTGCGACTCTGATTCATGATTCAATTGTGAGACTCTGACTCATATGTCTCGTTGTGATTCTGACTCTGATTCATGAAGCTAATGTGCGACTCTGATTCATGATTCAATTGTGAGACTCTGATTCATATCTCTCTTTTGTGAATCTGACTCTGATTCATTCTGAATGTGACACTAATTCATGATTCAGTTGTGAGACTCTGATTCATATGCCTCTTTGTGACTCTGACTCTGATTCATGAATCGAATGTGTGACTCTGATTCATAGCTTTAATGTGAGACTATGATAAATGATTCGTATTGGTGACTCTGATTCATGTCCTTCAGTTTAAATCTGATTAATGAATCGAATGTGAGTCTTTGATTCATAACTCTGATGTAGGACTGATTCATGATGCTAAATTGCGACTCTGAACCAAAACTCTGACTCAAGAGCTTCCATGAACCTCAAATTTGGAGATATTCTGAAAAAAGGCTACACTCGAAATCAACATGCAAAAGAAATTTTTTCCTCCTAAAAAAAAAAAAAAAAAAAAAAATCACAAACTGCCTCATGGCCTCCACTCAACAGAAAGGGGGCATCATGGCGACTTCCTAGGACCACAAATTAGTCCTCGAGGTGTTCCCTCGTTCCCTACAATATGTACGAAGTCTAACTCTAATATAACTGCCTCAGGGAGATTAAAGAGCCCCAGATTAGGGAGAAACCCTGAGGATGAGGACCTGCTGCAGCGCGTCGGGCATGACGGAGTCGATGAGTCTGAAGAGCAGGTTGCGGATGGGTCTCCCCTGAGCTCCGAGCACGGTGGCCCCGGTTCCTCCTGCGTGGGCCAGAGACAGGTGGATGGACAGGAGCTTCATACACAGCAGCACAAACTGGTGATGCTCCCTGAAAGACAGACGGACAGACGGACAAAGGTTTTTTTAGCTAACTCAATGCCATACGTTCCACGGTCTCACCTGGGTGGGATTGTGAATGTGTTTCCGTCTGCATATGTATGTGTGTGTGTGTGTGTGTGTGTGTGTGTGTGTGTGTGTGTGTGTGTGTGTGTGTACCTCTTGGAGTTAAAGGGTGCAGGTGGGGTGTCCTCACTGATGCTGTCGCAGTAGCGCTCCAAAAAGCTGCGCAGGTACGTGAACGTGCTCTCCTCCAAATCCACACAGAACGGCCTGTGCCACGCCACAAGTTGCCTACACACACACACACACACACACACACACACACACACACACACACACACTATAAAGCAACATCCTTCAAAATTCCTGGATTGTCTCCATGGCATCCATTACGCTAATGCACTAATATACTCTGACACATAGAAGTGTGTGTGTGTGTGTGTGTGTGTGTGTGTGTGTGTGTGTGTGTGTGTGTGTGTGTCCAAGTTAGTGTTTATTAGATCAGTCTTCCCGAGTGCTTTAGTTATGCGCTTCACGTCAACTCATCGATCCACTAGGTTACAAGAGAAGCATGAAAATGTGAAGTTATACAGTATGGTCTTGATCTTTACTTATGGTCTTGGTCATATCTTTACTTGTGTTTTAAACCTGACTAGATACGTGATCGTGTAAAAACCTGATACAGAAAATCATTAAAATAATCAAATTACTGCACTGACGCCTTCCTAACAGGATTTAAGAGTTACTGTTCACACACTTAGTGTAAATCTAACACACCATTTTGACCAATCAGAATCGAGAACTGAATTTAGTGGTGCAGATAAAATGAACTGAATGGTCAGGTGTGTGTGTGTGTGCGTGTGTGTGTGTGTGCGTGTGTGTGCGTGTGTGTACCTGTCCGTCGGCACAGCTGTCCATGCCAGGCTGTGGGACGTCCCTGCTGTGATCTGCTGGACGGACACGCCCTCTAAACCGATGACCTTCTTAGGTTTGGTGATGGGTGTCGAGGTGTGGCCCTGCCCGCACTGCCCCATGGCGTTGTTACCCCACGCGTACACCTCGTTCTCTAAATAAACACAAAAAACTCTCAGTGTTTAAGTGAAACAAGCAGACTTTACTGTACATTACTCTGTGTTTATACAAAAACAACAAAAGACTGACAGACAGACAGACACAGTCAGCACACAGACAGGTAGACAGATAAACAAAAACACAGACTGATCTTCAAACGGATTGTCAAGTGGACAGACAAAAAAGACAGATAGACATACAGACAGACCTTCAGACAAAATGTCAAGTAGACAGACAAAGAGAGAAAGACAGGTCAATCAATAAACAGACAGACTGACAAACTGATTTATATAGATAGACAAAGAGATAGACAGACAGACAGACAGACAGACAGACAGGTCAATCAATAAACAGACAGACAGATATATAGATAGAATGACAAACAGACAGACAGACACTCAGACAATTTGTCAAGTAGCCAAACAAAGAGACAGAAAGACAGACAGACAGGTCTATCAATAAACAGACAGACAATCAGAAAGATAAATAGATAGTTACCATGGGAAACAGACACAGATACACACACACACACACACACACACACAGGCACACACACCGTGAGACAGAGCGAGACAGTGGCTGTCTCCACATGAGATGTCTATGATCTTTGTGACGCTCAGCTCCTCGATGAAGCGCGGTCTGAGTGACGTCGTTTCCGAAGAGCCGCAGCCTAGACATGAGCCACAGCCCCAGGCAAACACCTGCGACACACACACATGCAAACACACACACACACACACACACACACACACACACACACACACATTCAATAATCCTTGGCTGCTTAGATGTTGTAAGAGAGTGCATTAACACTGAATACCCACAAGGGGGAGTAAAAACCTTTAACCTTTAAAAGAAAGTGTTTTAAACGTACAGAAGTGTGTGTGTGTGTGTGTGTGTGTGTGTGTGTGTGTGTGTGTGTGTGTGTGTGTACCTGTCCAGCAGAAGTCAGGGCCAGTGAACACTGACTTCCAGCACACACTTTCCTGATGATGTAACCGTGTAAAGCTTCGATCACTTTCGGCCTGTACACGCGGTTTGTGTCTCCGTGTCCCAGTTTACCTGTAACACACACACACACAAGTATTAAGCAAACAAACAAACAAACAAACAACTTAATAAGTAGCTTTTCCATGTAGGGCTCAGCCACGTGCCTGGTATTGCTACCCTTGTGGTAGAGTGAGTTCATACACACTTCCACACAAAACGTTCTTCGTTTCCAAACTGTAGAAATGTCTCGATAAAATATGTAGCATGAAAAAAAAAATGGTGAAGAATGATGATGTCTGCGGTGGATAACTGGCACTTCATCACATGCATGTTAACGCTTTTCTTCCCAAGTGAGGGAGGTGTGAAGCGCGCGGTGTGTGTTGTGTAACTGACCGTTGTCTCCGCCCCCGAACGACCAGACGACGCGTCCGTCCTGAGCCACGGCCACGGTGTGTGAGCTGCCGCACGCCGCCTGGCCCACGCCGCTGATGTCCTTCACCAGGGTCGGAACGTTTCGGCTGTGACTGTCACTGTGGCCTGGAGGGGGGGGAGGGGGGGACAGAGACAGAGAGAGGGAGAGAGACAGAGAGAGCGGAACAATCAGAGAGACTGAATGGAAGTTTGTTTTAGGAAATTGATAAAAAAAAAATCATCCGGTATAATTTTTCTTTAAAAAAAAATACTTTAAAAGTAAAAACATAATTTAAAAACATAAAAATCATAAAATCAACCTTTTTCAAATCCATTTCCACTTGTTGTCATGTGTTACAGGATGCGAAGTCTGATCATCATATTCACATTTTTTTATTATTAAAATATTTATTATTATTATTATTTATTTATTTTTTATCATTGATCATTTAAAAATTTATTTATTTCCAATGTTTTCTTAAATATTTACATTCAAAACTAAATAAATATTTGAATCATTGTTTAAACAAATCAACTAACAGGATTAAGTATCACAATATATTCTAATAGCTGAATGTTTAAACAATGATTTGAATATGTTGTTTGGTTAAAGCTGTTTGTCTACTGTGACAAATTTGTCAAAAATAAATTAGATTATTATTTTTTTTATTATTATTATTAGTATGTGGAACGTTTCTGAAAGCTCTGCTTAGTCACATGACCAGGGATCACTACAACATTTGAACGTCGTCACACATACACACACATACATACGTTAGTCCTCTCAGGTTTGATCAAATACCTCATGCACATTTAAAATCGACACACATAAACCTTTATATACAGTATGTCTGTGTTGTTATTATTTCTTCACTTTACAGCCCTCAAAACCGCAAAAGGGCAGCACGAGCAGCCCTGCTGTTCAGCACAAGCCTTTAGAGATACAGGACTTATTAAACATATTATTGTATTATTAAACATATTAATAAACAATAATGGACATAAAAGAGTATGTGTGTGTGTGTGTCTGTGTGTGTGTGTGTGTGTGTGTGTGTGTGTGTGTGTGTGTGTGTGTGTGTGAGAGAGAGGGAGCGAGGGGGGGGCGGGGTTAGCGTCGGTTATACCGAGGCGTCCGAAGTCTCCCTCTCCCCAGGTGTACAGCTCTCCATCGTTAGTCACGGCTGCGCTGTGTCTGTATCCAGCGGACACACACACCACCACCTGACAAAGAAGCAGCACATGATGAGAGGGACGGAAAAAAGAAAGCAGATTTTTATTTCTCAATATCAGAATCTTAAATCTGTGTTTAAGCTGATCTTAAGGTTGGGATCTGTCGTCTAAGACGACTAGGACGGAGTACGCTAGTGTTAAAGATCACACAGTTTATGTGCGTTGTAGTTTTTAAACCGACAATAATTAAAATCCAGCAGTTTATAATGAAACTGTTTATGTATTTATGGGGGGTAAATACTTTATGCGTACAGTAGATAACCAAATCGTGTAGCTGTGTGTAGGAGCCCCTCCTCACCTTCCCCAGCAGGGGTCCCTGTATGATTTTGGGGTACTTCTGGGTGGCGCTGTTCCCGTGTCCCAGCTTGCCGTAGTCTCCGTCCCCCCAGCTGAAGACTTCGCCCTCCATGGTGACGGCCAGCGTGTGTCCGTCCGAGCCTTTGGACGAGGACACCTTCCTCATGCAGTGTGGCGGGTCCAGGACCAGCTTTTTGGGGACCGACTGGTTGTTGGAGTCCCCGAGGCCGAGGCGTCCGTAGCTGCCTTTCCCGCAAGCCCTGACCGAGCCGTCTGACGACACCGAGAAGGTGCAGTACTGCCCCGCCTCGATCTGCACGCCAGGAGACGATGGTTAATAAGAAAAAACAACAACAACAGCGTAATAACAATGACTAAACTGCGACTGTGCGACTGCGATCTGTACCACTTGTGCGTCACTGAAGCCCTGTGCGAGTTTGGGCTGGAGGATCTTCTCCAGAGTTCCCTCGGCCAGCTGGTGGCTGCTGTTACTGCCCCAGACGTACACCTTGACCAGAGCGTCGGCCTCGGAGCTGGGGCACGAGGTCCCCGCGCTGCACGAGCTTAGACAGCTAGAGGCTAGTGTACAGATCTGGGAAACACACACACACACACACACACACACACACACATGTATTTATGTATCATGTATACATGTATTATGTATTTATCATACACATATACATGACATACACGACCGCTCAAAAGTTTGTGATCACTTTCTAACTACAGTGATGACTGATTCCTGATGTTTATTTCATTCTACACTGTAAAACGATACTGAAGGCGTTTATCCAACATAAACAATAATCTCCTCTGAACAGTTGATATTGAGATGTTTATCTGCTACTTCTGCTCTGTAAAGCTTCATAACGGCTCTAATCTGAGCTGCTGGTTGTTAATTGGTGATTTCTGAGGCTGGTGACTCTAAATGAGCTTCTCCTCTGCAGCAGTAAGTTTTGGTCTCGCTTTCCTGGGAAGGTCTTCATGAGAGACAGTTTCATCGTGGAGCTCGATGGGGTTTACAAACGCACTCGACACAATACTGTTCTTGCAGGAACTGATCCAGAACCATTGACCTTCATGTCTTAAAATAACAACTGGCTGTTGTGTTGTTACGTAATTACCTAATTCCATGTGTGTTATTTCACAGTTTACTTTCACAGTAAATCTAAAGTATTGTTGTGAATGTAGAAGATAAACCACTAAACGAAAACAAAAACAAAGAATTTTGTAAGTGATCGCAAGCTGCAGAGCCTGACGTATTTTACTTCTTAATTTTTTTCAAATGAGGAAAATATACTTTCCTTTTTTTCTTTAATAAAATTAAACCTGTGGTCGTATACAAAATGCGGACAAGTTTTATAGCTGGGCCAAATGATACACTTCTGAAAAGTTTGTTTAAAAAAAAGACTACAGTAGTTTAAACAAACTAAAAGTAACAATGTAAAAATTGTCTTAGTAAAGAAAAAAAAAACACCTAAAGAAAGAACATCACGTTATAATTGTGTTGTTCGCACACAGGAGGAAAACACCTTTTTGCGTACAAAAATAGGTCTGGACAATATGATGAAGAACTTTATTAATTCCGGAGGAAAATTGCTTATTCTTGGTTACAGTTGCTCACACTTGTTATTGAGTAGAAAGGAAAAGTAATAAATAACTACAAAAAAAAAAAAAAAGAATAAACAATAAGTACCTAAAACCGTGTCATACTGCACACTAAACTGAAAATGAATACAGTAAATATGCGATTATGACATTGTTTGAACTAAGTTTCATGATACTTTGAACTACAATACATATTTCTTTCAATTTTCTTTAGATTTCAAAATTCTCAAAATATTATTAAAACGTGTATATAAAATCTTTGAATGTTTATTTTTATGCAAGTTTGCCAGAAATCTGTTTACAATTATAAAATTATGTATTATATAAATGTATCATGTATTAAACTATCAGTACTTTTTTTGTTGTTGTTATTTTTGTCATTTTTGTCTCATATGAACTGCAAACTATATAAAGTAAAGGGCACCAGAACATGAAACAGAGCCAGGAAACAGCAAGAGACTTTAATCAAGGCCAAGAACACACACACACACACACACTCCAACACACACACACACACACGTACCTCCTCGAGGAGACACAGCGCTACATGGGAGAGACTGCAGAGTCCATCTGCGTCCTTCTTAAGCACCTGAGTGTTGATGAGGTCACCACGGAAACCCTGCGAATGTAAACAAGACAACAAAAGCGGCGTGACTTCACATTGCTCTCGGTACACGATATGAGAAAGTTCTGTGAATTGAACAAGAAGGAGGATGTTCATATTGTAATGAAACATTCCGTGTGTCCTCTAAACGTTCTGATTGGTCGGGAGGTGTTGATTAGTTTCCTATAATAGCAGCTCTGACAGTCTGGGTTCAAAGTAACACACTCATGTCTGGTTCAAAATGATTCAAAGGTTTCTGTGTTTCTGTGTCTATGTAAATGAGCTGCTACTGAGCCACACCCCCCCAGATGATAGCAGAGCTGAGCAACAGGTCAGGGGAGGGGCTCCTCTTCTATGAGGTCACATTAGGGGGAAAATCAAACTGGCTCAAACAAAAAAGTTTTAAAAAAGTAAGGGAGTGTATTTTTTCTCTCACGTTCCTACAGAGACACTGGAGACACAACTGACCGTCCAAAAAAAAAAAGAAAGAAAAATCTGTAAATCCTGTAAATCCTGTGTGTGATAAATCATTCTGTAAGAACACATTTACGTAGGTTTGCATCGTTTGAACAGCTTTCTGAAAGGCTTAACCTCCCCAATTCTTACTTTTTCAAATATTTGCAAGTAAGACACGTCATTATCTCTTCAATACCAAATTTCCCTGAAGCTCCTGATGCAATATTATACAGTAGATGATCTCCTCTGTTTGTCTCCGCTGCGTAAAGGCCTAATATCCACTACTCATGGTGGATTGATGGGTTTGCGTCACACCTCTTTGAGTAAAATTAAAACTGCTTGGGAGAAAGACCTACAGTACATTTGACACTGTCACATGATCCTTGGAATTAAATTCTCAAGCTTGTCAACTCCACCTCCTTACGCGCCCGTTGCTCTTTATTACAGTTTAAGGTTGTACACAGGACTCATTTCTCCAAACTTAAGCTCTCCTGTCTCTACCCAGATGTCGATCCTTGTTGTGATAAATGTAAAAGCGGAGAGGCGTCTCTTGTTTCGAAGCATTTGTAAACATTCTGGAGGGACGTCTTTGTCGTACATATTGAAATGCGATCTTGAACCAGACCCTCTGATTTGCTCTTTTTGGTATCACTGGAGAGGAAGATACGGTAAGTGTCTAACTCCAGCTAAACAGCGTTTATTGTCTTTCGCGACACTCCTGGCCAGACGTTCTATTTATTCAAGTGGAAGGATGCCACATCACTCACTCACGCCCAGTGGCTCAGAGATATCGTGTCCTGTTTGTCCCTGGAGAAGATTCACTACTCAATCCGTCATTCAGACTTGGGGTCTCTTCCATTTTTGGGGGATTTTTCCATATACATTTATAGTTTAATCTCCTTCTTGTTTGATGGTTTGTTTGTTTTCTCTTTCTCCTTTGCAGAACTAAGACTTCCAGCTCCATGTTTTTTCATTTCTCCCCTTTCTTTCTTTTATGTGTCCGGCCGTTCTTATACATGTAAAGCTGGCTTGGAGTCAGGGAGGGGTGGGGTGGGTGACACAGGTGTTTATTAGGGGTTTATTAAGTGTGCATTAAACACTAGACCTGTACTCTGCTATATTGCTGTTTAAAATCAATAAAAAATATTGTTAAAAGTAAAGAAGACATTTACGTAACATTTATGGAAGGAGTCTGCAGTGTCAGTGCTTTCTAAAGAGGTGAAGCTGTTCGGGTAAACCTTCAGCACGCCAGTCTCGGGTCGGAGGCGACGATTAAGTCGTAACGACGTGACAGTTAACCGGTTAACGAGGAAGAAACCTCGACTCTAAGTGCAACTCGTCGTCCTCTGGGTGATGGAGAGTGCGAGTATAAATCATTACACTATAAGGTGTGGAAGAGGACGCACGTCTTTATGATTCACGTGATGCTGAGAACTCGAACGCTTTAGTGTTCCTCTAACTATATTTTCACGCTGATGGAGAGCGCACATGAAGCGTATCGATCTGAACATGAGCTGTAAGAGCCGAGACACTCGAGCCCTCGTTACTTCGCCGTGGTTTCCTGTTCAGATGCATGTGGTGAGAAATTAGGATTCAATCAACCACCGTTAGTCAGAAACCTCCACGCCCTCTGACACCAGATCAGCCAAGACACAAACTCTACAGACTGATCGCTAATATCAGGGGGTTTATTATCATTGTCAATTGTTCATAATAAATATTGTACGTATAATGGACATGTTATATATAATATATATATATATTTTTTTTTCATTAATTAATTAAATTTAACTTACAGGTATTGACGTACCATTTTACTGAACAATCCTAGGACTGGAATCAGCTAATTTAATCCTTAACCTTTAACATTGTAAAATTATTTAATTTATGTACTACTG
>JAAGKR010011231.1:12500-20034 GCA_011419295.1 Clarias macrocephalus | reverse complement strand
ACACACACACACACACACACACACACACACACACACACACACACACACACACACACACCCTTAGTGTCACACATTCCGCAGAGACTTTAGCGAGAATCAGGTCAAAGGTTAGGTGTTAAAGTTCAAAGCAATTGGTAACATTAGAGTGTGTATTATGTAAAGAAGGCTCCCTGATGTTCGCTCTGTGTGTGTGTGTGTGTGTGTGTGTGTGTGTGTGTGTGTGTGTGTGTGTGTGTGTGTGTCTGATAGAGAGTAACAGGCCTCAGTTTTACTGGTTACCTTATGAAGATTAATCCTTAAATACAAGTGACGTCTGCGCTCAGAAACATCACATTCTTATTAACAAAAAAATGTGAAAGCTCACGCGGTCTGAGCCGAAAAAATACAGCGAGATGAACGTTCTGTAGAAAAGCAGAAGTTTGGTGTGTGTGTGTGTGTGTGCGTGTGCGTGCGAGAGAGAGATGAAAGAATTATTTAAGATAAATGTACTTTTAGTGATTATAAAACCTGATATAGTTTGTTTGGGTTTTTTAAATAATCCTATAACATGTGTTTTAGGCAGAAATATGATTAAAAACAAAAAAGTATTTGCCCCCTGAACTGAAATTTTGTAAGGAATTTGCATTATGGAGCATTTTCGGCATATGAGTGACCGAGCCGAACCGAACGCCGGCTAAGTCGCACGTACGTCCTGGAGCCGTTTAAGACTTATTTGCCTCAGTGGAAAGCCAAGCGAAGTTCACGTATTGTTTTGTGGTTTTTTTTTTTGCATTATGTGCGAGATTTAGTGCAGACGCAGCACCACGGGTCCGAAGAATGTTACCAAGGACAGTAGCAAGAAGAACAGGGAGCCGCTTTCAGTTTGGTGTTTCAAGCAGCCGGTGCCGAGAGAAGTGGCACATTAAGGTTAAGTGAGGTTTCGTTTACTGTCTCTTCTAAACGTTTTGATTGTTTCTATATGTAAAAATGTGATTATAATGTTGGAAATTGGTAATAATGGATACTGGTAATATTTTTGGGTGTCAGGAACGGACTATCAATGGAAAAATGTGTTCCATAATATGAAATTTCACCTTAGGAAGTCAGAAATTAATTATATTTGGATGCCGAGGAACCGCTGTATTAATATCTGTTTGATCATCTGCATCAATGTGTGGCGAATACTTTTGAACATAGAAACATAAGTTTAAATGTGAGTTTAAAGTTCTGCACTGAGTCGTCACCGCTCTCATACCAACGTGTTACAGGGGGTTCGACTGTTATTTATTTATCCTGTTGTTTATACAAATAAACAGACAAGCAGATGTTTGTTCAAACAGCAAACACAATGTGATGTTTATTAAGAGCAGCGTTTATTGTTTTTATTTTTTTATATATATAAAATGGAAAAATGAAATTAAACTTGTACGGTATGTAACTCCTCCCCTAAATCACATCAAGAAAAAAATAAACCCTGCCTATGATATATAACAGGAAATATATAAAGTAATAAAAGTAAATATATCTCTGTATTTCTGTAATATACACTTCTGTAAAAAGATCAGAGTCCATGTAGAGTCTCTCCTTAGAATTCTGTCAAAATCTGTCACATGAAATGGGATCACATGGGTGGGGCTTGAGTTGGATGGGGCGGGGTTTAGATCACACTTTTATTTACTGCAGAATATAGTAATCGCAAAGATTGTCGGCTGAGCTACTCAGCTATGCTAATGTAGTTCTGTGCTAATGATAGCTGCAGTAAAGGTCAGAGGTCAAAGTAAAAATAAATATGGAGAAGCATGGTTGTATGTATACTCTTATGGGAATTATACAGACCGATCATCTCCAGTACAGCTCACACTAAGTGTGTGTGTGTGTGTGTGTGTGTGTGTGTGTGAGTGAACTTTAGGAGGCTCAGCCATTTCCATAACGCATAAGACGGTGTGTGATTCTAGTGTTGCAGTGTAAACCCAGCAGCTTTTTATGGTGTGTGTGTGTTTTAAGGCTTCAGTACATTCCATCTTCATACACGTCGGTCCGGAGGCAGAGCAGGATCCCCCCGCCCAGCATGAAGATGGTCGCTCCCCATCCGAGTCCGTAACCCCAGTTGAACTCATGGTACGTCTGCAGCGTCCTGAACTCCATAAACTTTACGGGGTAGAGAACGAGCGCGCACATCTGGAGCACCACTGGAGGGGGGGAGGAGGGGATAAAACAATCATCTCTATAACATTTACAGTATATCACGTCCATGCACCGCGCGTGTGTGTGTGTGTGTGTGTGTGTGTGTGTGTGTGTGTGTGTGTGTGTTAGAGTGTGCGTCTGTGTGGAAGTCAACAAATGCTCTGTACTGAGTATGACCGTTTCCATTGCGTTTTAGACTTGCATGCTCTCTCGCTCATTCTGCCTCTCTCTCTCTGTCCGTCTCTCTGTCTCTAATAGCAGATCTTTTATCCACAGCAGGCTTGAAACCAGTTACCACAGGAGGAATGAACACACACACACACACACACACACACAAACACACACATACATACACACACACAGTCACACACTGGTCTTTATTTTACATTCCGTGGTCACTGTTGATTTTATGGCTGCGTTTATTTTACTCTGATATAAATCAGAAAATAATCACAGAGGGGGACGGAGGGGGGTGACGGGGGGGGACGGGGGGGGACGGGGGGACAGAGGATGAGACTACAGTGTGTAAATAAAAGGGCTACGCTGTGAGCTGACCTGGAGTCAGTCCCTTATTGTTCTGAATAAACTAAAGAACGTTCTGGAATGACAATTAACCACACACACACACACACACACACACACACACACACACACACACACACACAGGGCAATGCGCTCAGTCAGATGGTATTTTATACTCAGATGAAAGAAACGTAGCTGTTGGAGTCGAACATTAATCACACACACATACACAAACACACAAACACATACAGAAACACACACATACACATACACACACACAAACACACGGATACACACACGGATACACACACATACATACACACACACAGAAACACACACGCATACATACACACACACTCATACACACACATACACACACATATACACACATAATTCTTTTGATTGTGTAAAGCTGCTTTGCGACAAAGTCAATTGTTAAAAGCGCTACACAAATAAAACTGAATTGAATAGAAACACACAGACACACACACTCTGATGGACAGTTAAACAGATGCATTGGATGAGACTCTGTATGTGTGTGTGTGTGTGTGTGTGTGTGTGTGTGTGTTGATACACTAGCTGACTCTTGCTCCGTTTTTGGTCACAGAGATCTGAAGGTTTCACAGTTTCTGAGTCTGAGCTACAGAGATTACATCACAATCTAATCTGACATTCCACTGATGCTCATTATTCTGGGACGTTATTCCGGGACGTTATTCCGAGTCGTTATTCCGGGACGTTATTCCGAGTCGTTATTCTGGGACGTTATTCCGAGTACGTTATTCCGGGACGTTATTCCGAGTCGTTATTCCGGGACGTTATTCCGAGTCGTTATTCCGGGACGTTATTCCGGGACGTTATTCCGGGCTCCGTTCCGTGTTCGTCACCGCGGCTCTTTTCATTTCTGTCACTGTTTCTCTGCTATAGTTCAAGTTTGACAATGATGACCCAGATGAGCTGTCGCTCTCTTCTCACTAACAAGAACAAAGGTTTTGTTTGTGTGTGTGTGTGTGTGTGTGTGTGTGTGTGTGTGTGTGTGTGTGTGTGTGTGTTTACCTGCTGCGAAGAGGAACATGGCGACGGTGCGGTAGTGCTTCCTGTTTGTTCCTCTGCAGAGCGAAATCACAGCCACGAGAAACGACAGCAACGTGATTGACGCTCCGGCTAACATCAGCACCAGCGTCGCGATCTGCCAGTCTGAGAAAGGGGTGGAGACAAGGGGGCGGGGCATAGTCACTCATTAGTGTCATTAGTCAGTCAATTCAATTAAATTTTTTGTCATTGTCTCAAAGCAGCTTCACAAAATGAAAAGAAAATTATGAAACACTGCAGTTACAAACATGCTTTCATTTTAATTCTAATTATGAACAGTAAAAATTTTCTTATTTCTAATTATCTACTTAAACTCTGGAAGGTCTGGAGACCCCGCCCACTCTGGGTGTGGTTAAACACAAGATATAATTGAACCGTTTAATCTGACTGAAGTGTAAACGACTGAAACACTGACACAATGTTGCAGAATTGAACTTCACACTGATGATGTCATAAGGGCCAGCCGACCAACCAGCAGCCTTGATTTAAACTGCACACATTTTGTGTTTGTGCATGTTCATTAGCAACCCAATGCTACGTTCATGCTAGCAGTGTGTGTCACATTTATGTTTGTCTTTAGTGGGTGTGGCTTGTCAGGGTTTTAATTGAACCGCTCAGCTTCCTTTCGAGCTACCTGCTATGCTAGCATTGTAACGACGCGGGTCTCACAAGGGGCAGAACTCTTGGAGAACTGTTCAGAACGGGCAGATCTGCAGGCTGGCACCAGAAGAGCCCGACCGGCTTGGAGAGGGTGCAAGAAATAGTTGAGGATCAAGTGAGAGAGCTTGACAAGCATGAGGAAGCCCTAACTGTTTTTCATTTTGGAGATGCGTGGGATTAATCAGTGCGCGCCACTTCCGGGTTTCCATCTGGTCGTGAGTCAATTCTGGAGTCGTCTAGTGCCCCCAGACTTACTTTTGTAAGCCAAATGAGTAAATGTAAACGTAAATGACCCCCTCTGGTGGCCGAAACTCACCGAGCCACTCCACAGCCGTATGCGGCTGAGTCAGAGAGGTGCAATGCCTCTATCCTGCAGTGCTCACTTATATTCAAGCTGCAAACTTCCCAATTTCCATTCATGGTGAAGCTTGCATTTATGGTGTCTCTGCTCACAGGCAGCACCTCCGCTCTGAGCATGCCACCCAAAGTGCTTTCATTAACACACAGGTATACGTTTCACCATCCGCATACGGCGAGCAGTGTAGTGTCGCCCTCCCTTTCATTCCTCATTGAGGATCATCAATAGCAAATTACACAGTCGAGTTTTGTCCTTGGGCAGCCAGCTCAGGATAGAATGATGCGGACTTTATGGCCACATGTGTTCAAGGGCTCTCTGAGCAGCTAAAAGTTGAGCCAACCATTCCTGCCACCCTGCACATGATCTGGAGGAGTTAATAAGTTATATAGACTGAGCCTCGTTTCTGAAAACCGGGGTGCCAGAAACCTGCGTATTAGCAGCCCTGAGTCCTGAACAGGCAGAGCCGCGGTCATCTAGACACGCGGCCGTCTAGACACGTGGTTGCCAGACGACAACGCCACAGAGGCAATCAGCGTGAATGAGCCGCACTTGGTGGCATGTCTATTGAAGGCTCCTGATATCTGCGCACTTCATGCGAGCATTAGGTAGCACCGGTAAAGGTATCAGAGCCAAAGACAAAGATACAGCGAGAAGCAAGGCAAGACAAAACTCTGTCTTCATTACAAACCGGCGTGATTGAGAGAGAGAGCGACAGGCCACCTGTCAATCGTGCGCTCTCAGTGTAAGTTAACAGCGTAAAGCACAAAAACCCCTCATATAAATCCTCGGTAAGAGCGAACGCCCCAAGAGGCTAAGAGTTTTTATTTTTACTTTCCAGAGCGTTTGGTCTCACGCAGACTATATGTTTATTTTGTGTTTAGTTTAGAGGGGCTCCGATCACGGTTTTTGGGGCCGATCACTGATTTCCGATCACTAGAAGCTGTATGGGCCGATACCGATCAGCGATCACAGGCTCTACTCGAAGCCTCATCATGTGGCATTATTTATTAAACTATATCCAACAACAATGTAAATCAAGTATTGAAATGACAAGAAGAGGAACATCATGAATTGACAACTGAATTTATTGGCCAGCAACATGTGCAACACGTCAACTTAAAACAGAGCAGCCTGTGTTTGGTTAGTAACTGGGAACAGCTTAGAGCTCGACAAATACAACTTTACTGTAGACTGTATAAAATGTAATAAAATAACAGACAATTAGGACGCGAGTCGCCGGAAGTTCTGCAAGGTCCGCCCAAAAAATTTAAGATGTTAAGTGTAATTTAATGCTTAGTTTAATTTTTCGCGCAAAAAGTTTGAAACGTAATCACAGACTCGCGCTCTCTCAAATGTCTGATGAGGTTCGTGGTGTAAAAATGCTTTGGCTGCTTCCCGCCTTGTGGAATTGGCTTGTTACACAGGTTGCCGATTACTAATATATTGTCTTTTTCACACAACATGTAGAATCGCCAGACCGGTGAAGCCTTTGTAACAGCGTGCAAAAAAAATTGTCCCGCGAGTTTTGCGTCCTTTGATCGGCTTTTCTATATCAGGCCATTACAGAGACTGAAGATCAAACTTCCCAAAGCTGTCATCGGCCGATTAGTTTAGTTTGTGTTTTCAGTTTTCTTTTGTTTCCTTTTCAGTTCCTAATTAATAATCCCATGCTTTCTCCATGTGGGAGGGTCACTAACGACTATTTCACTGAGTGATGCGTCAGGGTGTCGCTCATCCTCACAGCTCAACACCAATGAAAGAAAGAAAACTGAAATGAACAGCGCTCTGTCTGAAAGTCAAACATCAAAGTCGTTTAATGCCGAATCAAAGTCGTTAGACTCCAGATGTCATCATTAATATGTATAATTATGCAAATGAGGAGGAAGGTCACTTTCAGCTATTAGCTTTAATTACTAATGAAACTTGCTCTTTAATACGTAGCGAACACAGATTGGGCATCTCAGTGAGAAATGTTCCTGGATTAGCATATTTAATCGAACACAAACGTTACATCAGTGTGTTAAAGCTTTATATGTTACTTATATACTTGAGTGCACAAACTGGCGCGAGAGAAACACATTTTTATGGATTGGCCTGTTCAGCCCTTGAATTAGACTCAAACCCGCTCATCACACACACACACACACTTACACCGGGCACGAAACATCCGTGTGGTAGGAGTGAATTATCTGCTAAGTTTGTTTAGAAATAATCATTCCGGCGGATGGCAGAGATACGCGCTGCTCAGTAACAGGTACGTGAAGTTAGTTTGTACTGTTTAAATGTTGCGAAAACTAATGTTATAAGGAACGCGGTATCCGTATTAATTACGGGATTAAATGTAATGAATTTGTTTATTTTAATAAGGGATAAAACTTTTGACTAAACTTTTTTTAAGGTTCAAGGTCTTAAAATTGTAACAAAACTTCAACAATATAATGTTGAATCAAGATATGTATAAAAACATGATACCTATAATAACCGCAGTATTAATGGAATCAGCAGCGAGGTATCGCGATGATAACGTTCTGGTGATGCCAGCTGGCTAACGCTGAGATTGTTTTGTGTCCATGTCCGTACACACGTTTCTCCAACGCTAACGAGCTGGGCGTCTAAGCTGCTGGTGAGGCTCCCTGTTCTGCTGCTCGCTGTTCTGCTGCCTTGGCAAAGTTATAAATTTTGTAAAGAAAACACTTTCTGCTGATATATTCTTTGATCACAGACTCCTCCCCCTCACCC
>JAAGKR010011231.1:0-10000 GCA_011419295.1 Clarias macrocephalus | reverse complement strand
ATTAGATTTATTCAGAGAGAAGGAAAAGAAAATCACTGCGTACTGAAATAAACTCTAACATTTAAACTTTTTTAAACATTTTACATCAGAAGTGATGTCTCGTCACCAGTAATGATTCTCTTTAAGAAGCTTTCACCTTCCTTAGGGTATCGCTCTGAATTTAGTTTGCAGATATCCACACCCTTCTGTTTATGATCTTCTGCACCAGGTTCACCCTCAGACCACAAAAAAACACATCACTACACGCTGAACTTCTTTTGTGCAAATCCCAAGCGGGGAGTGCATTTTTGCCCGCACCGCGGTTACAGATGAACTGATGTAACCCGTTCACACACACCTGCACAGCAGTGACGGGGGAGACAGGAGCCTCGAACGGAAAGTGCTGATTAGACAGAGCAGCTAACAGAAGCTGTAATATAACGGGAGGGAAAAGGATCTTTATTTTTTCATTTCTGAAATCTGCAGACCTGCGAGTAAACCAAACCAAACACACACACACACACACACACACACACACACACACACACACACAGTCCTCATGATGACGATACTCTCGACTTCGAGCGTTCTCCTCCTGATCACTGACGATATTACAGCACTGACAAAACGTTAAACCGCTGTTTTACTGTTACGTTGCCGGGGACACCGGTGACACGCCCGCAGGTGGACACAGACGTTGCTGCCATATTCTTCTCCTTCTTCTCCTTTTTTTTAAAACAATTAATAATAACTAGAGTGGCACATTTTCTGAAGAAACAGTGAGTGGTGCTTTGCCGTGACATCATAGAGCTTCGCATGTCATAGTCATGGATATAACTGATGTCACAGCTGATGTCGGTCTCAATGTTAAGTCAATGGGAATTTTTGAGCGGTTAATTGCCCCCTGCGCGGGGGCAATTAACCGCCGACCCCTTAGAAAAGTCATAGCACCCCATTCCCGACCAAGCCGCACGAAAAAATAATAATAAGCCTGTGAGATTATAATAGAAGTGCTTCGCTTCGCAAGCACCACTAATAAGAACAGTAGGTAAGAGGTTTACTGGTACATCACAAGTGCACATAAAAGTCATGATGACGCTGCCTACTGTGACACGCCTGTGACACGCCTGTGACACGCCTGTGCTAAAGAAACAAACCTCAGGAGCACACCTGGGTACAGACAGACAGATGGAAAGACATTGGGACCGACAGACAGACAGACAGACAGACAGTGGGACAGACAGATGTGCTCGTTACATGCCCCCATCCTGACCCCCCCCCCGGGTGTGTTTTTGCCCCAGGTGCCCCGGTGTGTCCCGCTTACCGGAAGTGAGAGATGACGCGCAGGTCCACGCGGCCCCGGTGTCGGTGCAGGACACCCACAGGGACAGCGCGTGCCCCTCCGCCGTCACCCAGGCGGGACTCACGAGCGCCGCGATGTCCAGACACAGCGCGAGGAGCACGCAAAGCAGCGCGAGCAGCTTCAACGGCCGCGCGCATGCGTACATATCACTCACAGACATGATGTCACACACCGGACCGGACCGGGTCTACCGCCGCGGATCTCTGACTCCGTGTGTGTGTGTGTGTGTGTGTGTGTCTGACTGACCGTCTGTCTAACTCTCACACACACTGTGTCCGGGGAAAAGTTAGGGGGCGTGGCTAGAGGGGCGTGCGCGTAGAATGAGTGCGCGATGAAAGAGATCGCGCGCCACCGAGCGGCCAATCGTGTGTGTGTGTGTGTGTGTGTGTGTGTGTGAGAGAGAGAGACTGTGGTTGCAGTATTTACTATTTGGTATTTTAGTACGTGTTAAAATAATCTCCACACGGTATATACACACATACACACACACACACATGATCCACATTTACATACACACACACTCATACATGGTCCTCAGACATTCCTGAGAAAGGACAAACACACACACACACACTCACTCACACACACACACACACACTCACACACACCTCTGAACTCTTGGTGCCATCTGTGACACACTTGAGAGAGTTTTCAGAGGAACCCACAATGAGACTGAAGGTCCAGTAACACACACCGTGACTCGTTTACAAAAAGCTTTTCAATCTAATGAATAACATGAAAATGTAATTAATGGGTAAATGTGTAAAAATAAAGATGTAAACAGACAGAGTGGTAAACAGGAACAGGAAGTAATGACCATAAAAGGAAACGGTTGGACCAAAAAGCCAGACAGAAGGGGTGCGATGGCTACAAGTGGGAATTAGGAACTGGGAATTGTGTTATTTTTAACCTCCATGTGTTAGAGCTATAAACAGTAAAACTGCCACGGATACATCAATGATCTAAACAATGACTGGATCTCAAACACACAGATGGAAAACGACATAATTCTGAGTTCCTACTTTCCAATTTCCAAGTACAGCATCAAGACGCACCTGAGTAATAATTACAGGTTAAACCTAATCTGTACAGTTTGTAGAAACTTTCTGCCGTATAATGACATTATTGTGTATAAACCTCTGGTTTGTATCAGTTCAGACTGTAGAGGATTTCATCTGATTCACAGGAAGTAACACACTCTCTCGTAACACACTCTCTCGTAACACACTCCCTCATAACACACTCTGACACAGATGCTGTCCTGCTGAGAAACACACCTTTTCAGTCTCTGAACCTGTTTGCCTGCTACTGTTTTCTTCTGTATTTATTATTATTATTATTGTTGTTGTTGTTGTTGTTGTTGTTGTTGTTTTTGTTGTTGTATATTTTTCAGTTGTGTTGTTGTAGTTAACCTGATTTAATCATTCAAGCATGGGGTTAGGTTCAACCTGTCAATCCTGGGTGTGATGGGCTGGAGCTACAATTGGACAGTAAAGCTACAATTGGACATGGGGACCTACAATCAGACACAGGATATAATTCTGAAGGTAATTACATTACATACATCCATGATAAAAACTAGTCCCGTCTGAAGAGGGCTAATGTACATTGGAACTCAGAATTCCCCGGAATCAATCTATGTAAAAAGTGTAAATATACACACATGTAATTCAGATTAGATACAATTTAGCTACCACTACAATTTGGCAACCTTGTGTACCCAAGCAGTGTGCCCAATCTGGCAACCCTGTAGGTGGGCCTAATATTTATACACTGCCCAGCCAAAACAAAGTCACCACATGCACGTAATTAAGTGAATATTTAAGAGACTTCCATTGCATAATTACTGCAGTCATTAATGCGGTTCAGCTGCAACAAGTTATTTAACCCTAACTGATACAGTGAGGAGCTTCTCATTTCTTACACAACCGTGGCAAAGATGTTACTCTGTTTCAGACGGGTGAAATTGCTGTCCTGCATCAAGCAAAAAACAAAAAAAACAAAAAAAAAAACAAGGGGATTGCTAAAACTACTAAAACATGGTTAAAAACTGTACAAAAAAAAAAAACTTTATTAAAATCTGAAAGGATTGTGCTGACCTGTCACCATCGAGGAAGAAATGGTTGGAAAAAATCCTGAATGTTGGTGAGACTTAAATGCTTAACTTAAATGGAATCAAATTGTAAAAAGAAACGACAGTACACGATGCACAACGTGAAGAGACCTCAAGGGATTGGGACTAAACAGCTGTGTGTCCATAAGAAAATCACTTATCAGTGATGCTAAACTGCAAGAAGGCTTCATTTTGTTAGGGATCATAAAGACTGGACTTTGGAGCAATGGAAAAAGGTCATGTGACCTGATGAGCCCAGATTGAGCCTATTCCATAGCGATGGGTGTGTCAGGGTAAGAAGGGAAGCGTATGAAGCGATGCACCCATCATGCATAGCGTCCACTGTACAAGCCTCTGAAGTCAGCTGACCATCTGAATGTACCAGGTTATCACATCTATGGAGTGGTGATCGTACAGACATATTCCAAGATGACGATGCCAGGATTCCTTTTGCTCAGAGTGTGAAAGAGTGGCTCAGGGAGCATGAGACATCATTTTCACACATTGAGTCCGGACCTTAACCCTACTGAGAATCTTTGTGATGAAGACTTGAGAAGACTTTATGCAGCGGTCTGACTCTCACTTCATCAGTACAAGATCTCTGTGGGAAATTAATATGACTGGATGGAAATAAATGCTGTTTTTGAAATGTTTAAGGTTATTGAAATGATGCCAAAGCAACAGGTGAAATAACAAAATATTAGAGTGTGTGACTCTTTTACTCTTCTTTTTGGCCGGGGTCAGTGTATAAACTGTCCTGTGCAGAAACACACTCTTTTCTGTTTCACTCTTTTGTTGCAACAATCGCTCGTATCTGGCAACCCTGATCATGACGCTCTCTCTCTCTCTCTCTCTCTCTCTCACACACACACACGCACGCATGCATTTGGAGAGGAGGATTAAATCACGGGGCTCAAACTTATTTAACGCGCGCATGACATTTATTCCAATGCACATGCAATAACTAAAAATAAAAACACCATGTAGGCGGAAGTGGTTATAAGCTTTAATGAAACACACATTGTTGCATTGCTTTGTGCTGGTGAGGCGCGCGCTGTGCTGTGTGGTCATCCTAATGATGCTCATATGGAAGAGCTTCATCCGTGCATCTTCATCATCACCTCCACCTCTTTCTCCTCCGGGTCTCCTCCTGGCGCGCGGCTCCACCGAGCGTCCCGCGTGCACCACCGAGCCCCCCGCGGCGCGCGCCGCCCCCCCGCTGCCCAGCCTGCCGCTCTACCTGGGGCTGTTCGCGTGCCTGCTGCTGCTCGTGCTCGCGCTGGTGTTCGTCACGCTGTACCGGATGAAGCACACCGTGGCGCCCGTGCCCTGCTACATCCCTCGCGCGCACACCGACGGTGAGGCGGATACGGAGGCGGAGAGCACCGGGCGCGACACCGGGGACACGCCGTGAGGGACGACCTGGTCTGATGCGCGCGCGCACCGCAGGACAGCGACAAAACAAATAAACAAACAACTGAACTCACCGAGTGACGTCACCGGGAGGTTTCCATGATGTCGTTTTTGAATGAAATGGTTCTAAAACTGCTTAGCGGGTGTGAAAAATTCAAAGGAGTAAATGTTTATATATTTTTGTTGGTCACATAAAATTATGACTTAACATTAACATCAACACAACGTGGCGGGAATTAAATGACGGCGTTTCTGCTCATGCGCGGTTTTTTTGCGATACACTTTATTTTTTGGTTAATAAATCTGTCTGATCATCTACCTGTTACTTTTTACATCAATTATAATATTATGATAATGATGTTATAGTAATGTATTATAATGGTATCTTATACTTTTTAAATATAGTTTATGATTTTGATCGTTCACGTTAATTAATTTCATTAAACATCAATAGATTGTGGCGCGAATTATTATGACGGCGTTAATGCGCATGCGTTTCCTTTGGGCTGCACTTTATTTTTAGTTTTATCCTGAGTTTATTAAAAATATTTTATATTTGCATGTTTGTTTGCTTGTGTTTTATCTTTCTGTCTGGTCACATGTCTGTTCTTTTGTTTATTATTATTATTATTATTATTATTATTATTATTACATTATAATGATGTTATAATAATTTATTATAAAGATATATTTTTTTATTTTAAGGAGAAGTGTACTTTAATATTTATGGCCTTTCAGAATGTTTCATATCTCAGGTTATAGTTTATTATTCAGTATTTATGAAACTCGTTGTTATTTGTTTGTTAATAAACACTGAGTATCTCATCAATTACATCTTCAGCATTGTGTGTGTGTGTGTGTGTGTGTGTGTGTGTGTGTGTGTGTGTGTGTGTGTCTCCTTATTCATTCTGAAGCTGGGTTCTGAGTGAAACCACAGGCCAAACACTTCCATTTAGAGTCCTGACCTGCCCTGTGTGTGTGTGTGTGTGTGTGTGTGTGTGTGTGTGTGTGTGTGTGTGTGTGTGTGTGTGTGTCTCAAACTCGAACACAATGAAACTAATAGCAACTTTATAAATCATTCCCTCTGCATTAACACTGGGTGAAACATTTAAATCAGGTCATTACAACAGTCTCTCGCTCTCTCTGTCTGTCTCTCTCTCTCTCTCTCTCTCTCTCTCACACACACACACACACACACACACACACACACACACACAGCCGGATCATGGTTAAGTGCACTTCATGTATGTAATGAGATGCATGATTAAGGCTGTGTGTGTGTGTGTGTGTGTGAGAGAGAGAGATGAATATTTGGTGTTAAAGAGACACATGACTAATGGAGTGACACACAGATGACACACAGTCTATTTATCTGTCACACTACACAAATCTGTAGATATATAGATCAGTTCTTTTGTCTTTTTCTCTATTTTCTCCTTCTTTTTGCTATCTTATTATCCTGCCTCTTAAGTGTGTGTGTGTGTGTGTGTGTGTGTGTGTGTGTGTGTGTGTGTGTGTGCGCACTGTGTGTAGCAGTGTTTTGTTTTAATGATAATGTGCCCCTCACTTTACCTTCACCCCTCTATTCCACCTCTCTCTCTCTCTCTCTCTCTCACACACACACACACACACACACACACACACACACACACACACACACACACACACACAGAGTGTGTACAGAGAAGTAAAGAACAGGGAAAGGGGGAAGAAGAAGTGATAGAATGTTAAAAGCAATTAAAGAGGAACAAATAATAAGAAATAAAGAGAATTACAGAGAAAGAACATGGATGAAAGTAGAAGAGGAGAGGTAGGACAGACAGAAAAACATGGAAAAGTAAGAAAGAGTTTCAATTGAGTTGCTGAGTCTCTCTCTCTCTCTCTCTCTCTCTCTCTCTCTCTCTCTCTCTCTCTCTCTCCCTGACAGTCCCACTCGAGGCCACCAGAGGGCAGCATCATGTCAGCATTAATCTCTATGGCTTCTTGGGCCATGTTTGTGTCTTGTAATTTATTTGTGTGTGTGTGTGTGTGTGTGTGTGTGTGTGTGTGTGTGTGTGTGTGTGTGTGTGTGTGTGTGTGACTGTGTGTGTCTGTGTGTGTGGGGGTCTGTGTGTGTGGGGTCTCTCTCTCTGTGTGTGTGTGTGTGTGTGTGTGTGTGTGTGTGTGTGTGTGTGTGTGTGTGTGTGTGTGTGTGTGTGTGTGTGTGTGTGACTGTGTGTGTCTGTGTGTGTGGGGGTCTGTGTGTGTGGGGTCTCTCTCTCTGTGTGTGTGTGTGTGTGTGTGTGTGTGTGTGTGTGTGTGTGTGTGTGTGTGTGTGTGTGTGTGTGTGTGTGTGTGTGTGACTGTGTGTGTCTGTGTGTGTGGGGGTCTGTGTGTGTGGGGTCTCTCTCTCTGTGTGTGTGTGTGTGTGTGTGTGTGTGTGTGTGTGTGTGTGTGTGTGTGTGTGTGTGTGTGTGTGTGTGTGTGTGTGTGACTGTGTGTGTCTGTGTGTGTGGGGGTCTGTGTGTGTGGGGTCTCTCTCTCTGTGTGTGTGTGTGTGTGTGTGTGTGTGTGTGTGTGTGTGTGTGTGTGTGTGTGTGTGTGTGTGTGTGTGTGTGTGTGTGACTGTGTGTGTCTGTGTGTGTGGGGGTCTGTGTGTGTGGGGTCTCTCTCTCTGTGTGTGTGTGTGTGTGTGTGTGTGTGTGTGTGTGTGTGTGTGTGTGTGTGTGTGTGTGTGTGTGTGTGTGTGTGTGTGACTGTGTGTGTCTGTGTGTGTGGGGGTCTGTGTGTGTGGGGTCTCTCTCTCTGTGTGTGTGTGTGTGTGTGTGTGTGTGTGTGTGTGTGTGTGTGTGTGTGTGTGTGTGTGTGTGTGTGTGTGTGTGTGTGCCTGTGTGTGTATAGGTGTGCTTTTCCATGTATGACTGTGTGTTGGGGGGGGGGATGAATGTATGTGTGTGTAATGTTTCCTCACCTGCACGTTTCTCACCATATCCAGTCTCATGAGAGGCCACGGTGCTACCCGCTACGCCCCTGTGCTGCCACAATTTTAATCAGAATGAAGTAATACTGTGTGTGTATGTGTGCGTGTGCGTGCGCGTGCGCGTGTGTGTGTGTGTGTGTGTGTGTGTATAAACGCAGTTAGCTACACAACAGCTAGAGCAAAGAAAAAATAACGAAAAGACATTCAGAGATTTGCAACTACAAAACCCCCCACAGGAGACATGCAGCATATTTATACTAAAGTGGGAAAAGTATAAAATCAGGACTAGCACAGTCAGTCGCTCAAAAATAAACCACAGACGCCTCAGCGTGAAGCTCAGAGCAACTGCTCCAGGCAGTTCTAAGTGAAAAGTGAAGTTTAAGAACAAACTTTTTTTTTTTCTCCAGCTGTAACTCCTTGCTCTTGCTCTGAGCTCCACAAACATCAGCAGTAGGGTTCGAGCTCTCAACATGGCAGCTTATTGAGATGACAATTATTTCACATTTCTGGTTTATAGAACACAGTGGAGATCAGCGTAATGTCAGGTTTCCTGATCCGCCATGTAGAACAGTAATTTCCAACCAAACTCATTCTGTTGGTTGACCTTTGATGAGAGAACGACCTTCTCAAACCAGTGCAAACAGTGACATGTTTATTTTATGAGATTTGAAATGACATGTGGACTGTGGACGATCTATACAAATCTCCTCAGACGCCTCACACCCAGGACACAAGCTCTTTGTCCTCCTCCCTTCTGGCAGGCTCTACAGAACACTGCACACCAAAACTGAACAGTTTCTTTCCGCAAGCAATCGCCCTCATACACAGTTGAACTGGACTGTATGCAATCTGCTGTTAAAAGCTCCAAGAGCTTTAAATTCTTACAACCGTTTTTAAATCCTTGTTATTTGCACAAAGTGAACATCTGGTACCGTACTGTATATTGTGTAAAAGCACCACCATGCCTCCAACAAACTCCCTACATGCACATTGCATCACTACTACAGCAAACAGCTGAAGCAAACAAAGAGATAAAAGATAAACATGTGGCAGATCAGTGTAGAATAGACACTAAGAGCCAAACAAGGAAGAGTGTGCTATGCTGAAAGCAGGAAATCAATCCAAGAGCATGAGTAGTGTGTGCTAAATCAGTGCTAAATCGGTGCTAAATCAGTGCTAAATCAGTGGCATCATTAATTCAATGTGTTTAGTACAAGAGCATAGGAAGGATGTGGCATATGAGCAGGTAATGCTGGGTTCGACCACCAGAGGGCGTCTGTCACACACTTGTACTCTCTTCAGGTCATTTGTTAAAAACACAACAGGAGACAATAATGAACCTGAGTGACGCAAACACACACACACACACACACACACACACACACACACACACACACACATCAAATGTGTCTTTGATCTCCATATGGACAGTTTGGTTTATCAAACAGAACTTTTATAGAACACAGCTTTGTGGTTTATGGGTGTGTGTGTGTGTGCGCGTGTGTGTGTGTGTGTGTGTGTATGCGAGTGTAGGTCACTCAGATTCGTTACTGACATTTATATATTATTGTTTTTTTAAATAAAGGAACTGAAGAGCACACACTGAAAGCGATGTGTATTGAAAAGGTGTGTGGTGAAAGTCACAGGAGGATCAGTCAGAAGGTTGTGTGTATGTGTGTGTGTGTGTGTGTGTGTGCGTGTGTGTATGTGTGTGTGTGCGTGTGTGTGTGTGTGTGTGTGTGTGTATGTGTGTGTGCGTGTGTGTGTGTGTGTGTTTGATGTGAGGAGATGTTTCTCCTCACAGGCGCTCAAACCTCAGCTCTGATCATCGAGTGTGTGTTTAATCAGAGCCGAGACTCGAGCAGACGAGAAAGTGCTGAAGTTATTATCACACAGACTGTAAGAGCGGCCTGTCAGAGCCTCAGCATTCTAATCACACACACACACACACACACACACACACGCGCACATACACACACTCACACTCTCTCTCACACACACACACTCTCTCTACACACACACACACTCTCTCTCACACACACACACACACTCACACTCTCTCACACACACACACACTCTCTCTCTCTCTCTCACACACACACACACACACACTCTCTCTCTCTCTCTCTCTCTCTCTCTCACACACACACACACACACACACACACACACAGA
>JAAGKR010011230.1:0-20043 GCA_011419295.1 Clarias macrocephalus | reverse complement strand
ACACCACTGATACACACTACCGATACACACCACTGATACACAACACTGATACACAACACTGATACACACCACAGATACACAACACTGATACACACCACAGATACACACCACTGATACACACCACTGATACACACCACTGATACACACCACAGATACACACCACAGATACACACCACTGATACACACCACTGATACACACCACTGATACACAACACTGATACACACCACAGATACACACTACCGATACACACCAATGCTACACACTGTTCTAAAGGTATTGCTGTATTTTCGAGGACTGGATTATCTCAGATTTTTCTCACTTGATGTCAATCATGCGCCAAGAAAAAGTCCAGTTTTTTCGCTTTACTTCTGCGAGTGTTGAAAGCTTTGAAAACAACTATCTCCACTTATTTTAGCTAAACGTGTAGCTTAATAGGCTTCAACATATATCGTTAGCTAATCTGCTAGCTTGCTCTGCCAGCCCGTCCGCCCTGCATGGAGTCGCTGCTAGCCGGAGAGGGAGAACGCTTCTGTCACGACACCGGCGATGAGGTCAGCGAGCTTAAACAGGATGCTGTCGATGTGTAACTTGTTTTAAGCACATTTGTGTGAAATCTAACTGGCGACTTTTACGCTTCACTCCACATGGACACATTCTTCATAAATCCATAAAAAACAGCAGCTGCGATGTTCAAACAAACAGTCCCCCCCTTTATTTACCGCTAACGTCAGTACACGTATAAATATCTCTGGTCTGCAGAACAGACAGGCTTCAGATTCACACGTGCACCAGGGCGCTTGTGTTTACTGACCGGTGTGTTTTTTATTTGTTTTGCTTTGTTTGCGTCAGTTCAGAAAGATGCAGGAACATCTGCAGGCCAAGTGTGTGTGTGTGTGTGTGTGTGTGTGTGTGTGTGTGTGTGAGGACGCTAATGGTAATTGATGCCCAGATCCCTTCTGCTGATCACTTCCTGTTAGCTTACGCTGCAGAAATAATTTTTCTTTGTTAAAGCAGATGATTCAGTTTAAGTTTTATATTTCCTGTGAACTTGGGGGAAAAAAATGAAGTTGTACAGGGCAGGAGTTTTAAGTGTACTTTTATTTATTAATTTATCTTATTGCTCCCACTGCCTATTGTGTGTTTTTTGTTCCCTCTGCAGGCCCGGTTCACATTCCCCAGCAGTGTCTGTACTAATTTACGAGCGTGTAAAAGTCCTTCAGCGCAGCTTTCGTACATCCACAACGATAATGGCTCGTAAAGAAAAAGCAGCCGAAGCCCCTGGGAAATTTCGGCACATTGTTTACTGGGACCTGTTACAGCGGGTGAAACAGGTGTTGCTAATCATTTTTTAAACACACCGCGATGGGGCTAGCTTCTCGCTGCGCGCAGCTTTAGTGCACTCGCTGGTAGACAGCGTCTTACACAAGACACTCAGGGATCCGTGTACATGCTCTGCACTCGAGTCATGAGAACAATAATGTGTACCGAGCTAATTACTAACGTCTTCTAAACAGGCCATGAGAAAACTCACGGAGGATGAAAAGTGCACAAGAAATGTTAAGGAGGTTAAGATTCCCCTCAAATACACAGATAGATTATTGAAAATGTGATTGTATATGACGGAAGCAAACTGTAATTGAGTTTATCTGCCTAATTCCTCACATGTTAACCAGCCAGCAATTCTTTTAAACAGGACATATGAAGATATCGTGAGATGGATAAAATAAGTCAAAAAACGGTTTCATTCGCCTCAGTTTGTAGCGATTAGCGTGCTACCTGGTTAGGAAACGCGATTAAAAGTCAGATTTGTCACACAAATCAAGGACAAACATGATGCAGTGGTTTAAATGTACACAATGTTGAACATTAAGCGCTGTGTTCCTCTCAGGTATAATTTTAGCCACTACTGAGAATCCTGGTGTGTTTCATCCCCACACGCGTCTCCCGTATCCCAGCAGTACCTGCGCTAAGGGATGGGAGAAGACGAGCCTGTGTGCAGTAGAGGGGACGGAACGCCGCTAAGTCGGGAACACGACAGGAGGGTTAAACGAGTTCACATCTCGACATCTATGCGTCTGTTGCAATCTTCGAACTCCATCTTCAGGCTGTCAAAACATCTCCTCCGAAATCCTCCCGATGTAGCCCGCCTTGAAAATATTTACGAAAGGATCGCGTATCACGGGCCTGCTTCAGAAATCAGTGCACACTGACGCCGAGGTCGTGTTTGAGCTAATAATCTGTGAGAGAGAGATGGAGTGAACATGAAGCACTCACAGTCCTCAGAAATTTAGAGGAAACTGGGTTAGCATCGTTAAGCTCATCGTTAAGGCCACTAAGCCTAGCGCCAACCCGATGAGACAACCGCGCTCCGTCATGGCTCTGATTATTAGCTGCAGCCTCGTGTTGCTTGTTACTGCAGCTGAGAAAATTACACCTTTCAGCTTTGTCATCGACCGAGCATTCAGGTGACCAAATCCACCAAATAAAAATAAAAAGTAATCACCCCCCCACCAGATGCTGCTGGTTTTTAGGAGCTGGATTATGTCATGAAGAAACCAATCAGAACTGTGTGTTTGTGTTTCCCGGCCTCCTGCAGCTAGCGCTGAGGTGAAACCTTCCATTACGCCCCGAGTTCCTCCTCCTCAGGAACAGCATCGCTCACAGCGATTAAGGTCTGAATCACAGCCTGCCGCGGTTCGTTCTCCCTTTCTGACATACACCATTTACAAAACAGCAACGCTTCATTTGCCATCTCGATAAACATGTGCCGCATGGCTGCGTTTCTGCGTTTGACCAATTGACCATCACTGCTTGCGTTTGACCGCTATGACCAGTCACTGCTAAGCTGCGCTGTCTGCCACGACCTCTAACAACGACATCATTTCACATGAACATACGACTATAACAAGCTGTAATAGGTGAAGAAAAGTTCTGTGCTGTACTGAAATACAGATGCGACAAATTATTTTTGTTTTCGTTTAAAGCTCAAAGTGTTCCGTGGGCATTTCCGGGTGGAAGTATTTCCCTATATATACTCTACTGCATATGTAGGTACAGTAGATAGATAGATGGATAGAGTATCTGTCAAAAATTTGGAAACAAGTTTGGATTTATTTTCTACATTTTACAACAATACGATGAAATACGATGAAATAACACATATGGAATTAGATATTTATGTAACAACAACAACATCATCAGTCAGGTGTTATTTTAAGACACGAAGATCAGCTGTTCTGGATCAGTTCCTGTAAGAACAGTATCGTGTCGAGTGTGTTTGTAAACCCCGTCGAGCTCCATGATGATGAAACTGTCTCTCATGAAGAGCTTCCCAGGAAAGCAAAGACCAAAACTTACTGCTGCAGAGGAGAAGCTCATTTAGAGTCACCAGCCTCAGAAATCACCAATTAACAAGCAGCAGCTCAGATTAGAGCCGTTATGAAGCTTTACAGAGCAGAAGTAGCAGATAAACATCTCAATATCAGCTGTTCAGAGGAAGCTTTTTTTAAATCCTTTTTTTTAAATAAAAATTTTTATCCTACAGAAACATCAATGGAGTTAAATGTCAGACTGAATAGAAATAAATTATTGATCACGAGAGGAAAAAAAATCTGAATAAGAAAAAAAATCTACAGGTGAACTTAATAAAATCTTTAAAAAATAATAAATGCAATTAAAATAAGCTGTAAAAGTTTTAAAGCTTCTGCAACGACAACAACAACACCATAAGTTAACATAAATGTGTTGATTTTATGTTTATTTTTATTTTTTAAGTCAATGATGAATCAGCTGTGATGGAAAATTAAGGTCTTGAGTGCTTTCCTCGTGCTTGCGGATGTTTTCTTAAAGGGAATTTACAGGCCTACATGCAAAACATTCTTGTTCATTAGAAGAAAAAAAAAAACAAGCTAAAAAGAAGGTGGTAAAAATAATACAGTAAATAATAATAATAATAATAATAATAATAATAATAATAATAATAATAATAATAATAATGTTTCTCCTGTAGTAAATGTTATGTATTTTGCAGGACAAGGGTTTTTCCCTCTTGTCTCTGTTCTGTCTTTATTTGGGTGCCGTAATGGATTCAGGATGTGTGCAGGTCAGGGCCGCCCCCTGGGGGACCTTATTGCCTTGTAAAGTGTGTTAACATGGACGTTAATGCCCGCGCCGTACCTCCACGCAGTTTATTAAGTCCCAAATGTCCACAACGCTGCAGTGGATGACACCTGAGCCGCGTCCCGAATCACACAGGCGCTTTGCAGGGATTACTGCTTTGCACATCAAACTGGGTCATCATGCATGACAGTTTGGAAAATGGGCGGGGCTTGTAGCATATCAGTGACAGAGACAGTATGGCTGCCGATGACAGAAATTGTTAAAAAACTAAGAGTGAAAACAAACACAACCTCCTAGCGGTTACAGCAGATGTCTCCAAAAGCCTGTGTGTGTGTGTGTGTGTGTGTGTGTGTGTGTGTGTGTGTGTGTGTGTGTGTGTGTGTGTGTGAGAGAGAGATTTGATCTGGTAACTCAGATCTGATAACTCAGCTTTGAATCCTAAAGTAAATGCTGTGATATGTGTGTGTGTGTGTGTTTGTGTGTGTGTGTGTTTATGCACAAGGTTTTCTCAGTAGACATTTTTTGGCAGAAAGAAAAATCCCCAGTGAGAGAAAAACAACGAGAGAAATGAATACACCCTCGATCAGGTCTGATAATAAATAAACTGGACACACAGACAGGGGCATCGGGAGCTCACACACGTACACACACACACACACACACGTACACACACACACACACACACACACACGCACACGCACACACACACACACGTACACACACACACACACTCACACTCACACACACACACACACACACACACACACACACACACACACACACACACACACACAGGGCTTCGGGAGCTCGGCGCAGAAATGTTGAGTGTGTTTTCTTTACTTCTCTCTGTTTTTGGAGAAAACAAACAGAGGCTTGTCGACTGTTTTTGCTCCCCGCCTGTTTGAACATCAACCAACACACACACACACACACACACACACACACACACACACACACACACACACACACACACACACACACACAATTAAAAATTACATTTATTCCATGTGCAGTGTTTAAATGAGGTGAACATACAGGAAAGGAAACAAAAGGAAAGACAGACAGGCACATAGATAAATAAATCGATAGACAGATATTGTAGATAGATACTGAAGTTGAGGAGCTACTGTATGAGACAGCACTCTAATCAGTTGCTTTGCTAATTTATAGAATATTAGACATTAGATGTTGTAACTTTATGAGCAGCTTGTGGTCAATGTGGTCAAAGATGTGGTCAATAATAATAATAATGATAATAATAATAATAATAATAATAATAATAATAATAATAATAATAATAGATTATTCAAAATAGTTATGTACAGAGACATAAAGGGTCTGACCAGCATTGCCTTGTGGGTAATTAATGCCGGCTTTCTGGTCATCTGGTGAACTTCTCTTGATGTTCTAACTTATTGAGACTTCCTACAGGTTGTGAGAGGATGAGAGCCAGGGTGTAACTGTAGAGGGGAACTGGACGAGGGCGAATTAAATCCCTAATTGTTAGGGGATGTGGAGGACAAAACGGCGTCGAACGTTTGGAAACCGCGTGCCGTTATTTATTTGATGCTTATCTCTGATTTTGGCCCTCGCACCTGCTTCACGAACCCTTTCCACATTTCTCCTCTTCACACTTCCTTTGAACTCGGGTTATTTTGATTTCACGCTCGCCGTGTTTCCTGAGGTCAGGCTGCCTGAGGTCTGAAGTCACCGCATGAAGTTAGACGTGTTTTTCTCCGTCCTAATCCCCTCAAATACGCACGGTGTGCGCGCATCCTTAGATTTCACACGCTGTTTATTGTCTTTTAGAGGCTGAGAGACAGGACGCTGTAAAAGTGCGAGCCCTCGAACGGCGTGTGCAGATCCGATTTCACGCAGAGACCTGACGGCTGTGACATCATGGATTAGCAGCTGCAGGGTTCGATTAGTATGGGCGCTCCCGGGAGGATCCCGCCGGGGTCATCGCCGGACCGAGCGCTGACGCAATGCTAAGGCTGTAACTAAGAGTCTGTGCTACAGTTCACATGCTGCGGAGCGATGTGATGTGGCCTCACCACCGAAATTCTAGCAAGCCTCTTTTAAACATGCTAATTCCTTATTGTTCAATGGTAGTCTTTTTTGGGTGAATAAGCAGTGAACACAAAGTGTTTACTAGCTACATTGCTAAGTCGAGCCGTCCTCAGAGAATAAAACACCATGTGGGGACAACACCACATTTGTTGAATGTTCGAGCAGATGAGGTGAGCTGATCTCTCTAATGTAAATTTCTCAGCTACAGATTCAATTCCCTCATTTAGCATGAATCATTTTCATCACCTCAGAGTGTACAGGAGTTCCTCAAGGCTCTATTTTATGCTCGCTCATGTTACTTACAGTTCCATTTTAGATTTTGTTTCATGCTAATGCACAGGCTCCTCAACCAGGGGTCACAATCTCTTCTTTTGTTTTGAGACTGTAAAATCTCATTCATGGTCTTAACATCCAGCCTTTCATTCTAACACAACTTTTACAAATGTCGTTCTTCATTCACGTGTCAAATATCTCAGAATGCATCAGACTGCTCTTGTGGCACCTCTTCCTGGAGAAAGTTCCTCAGGGTTCCATTCTAGGTCCACAATTGTTCCGACTATATGCTAGGTTTCACCTCGACTTTTTCTCCATCCACCTCTCAAATGACTCACAGCATGTTTCTGCTTATCTGACATCACTTCCTGGTTGCAGTTCCTCATGGTACCAGCCTAGGTCCGCTGTTGTTTATGGTTCTCTGTCTGCCTTCCAAATGTTTCAGAATATCTTTCTTGTTTTTTTTTTATTCCTGTATATAATGTAGTTTTTAAAAAAATATAAAACCCAGAAGGCTATATGTTTGTTAGCCTAGTAAGATTTCCACCTTGTTTTCTCTAAATAGTCAGAACTAAAATGAGTGTGTGAGTAGTCAAATGAGACAAACACCTTTTTCTCATTCTTTTGAGAAACTTTCCTAAGCGTTTATATTTTTAACACATCTGTCTGTTTCCTCTGTACCTGCCCAACACCTAGCAAAACCGCGACACGTTTCCCGCTAAGCGTTAGAGCAGAGGCCAGCTCAGAGTGTATCTGTTCTAGATCAGGAACACCGTCTCACTCCATCTCCCTTATCACACCTCTCCTCCTTTCTTCTCTTCCTCACACACTTAAAACGTGAACTTTTCAAACAGACGTAGCGATGACGGCGGTGTTTTGCACGTTCTCATCTGTTTGCAAGTTTCTGACACAGAGGATGATGATGTGTCCCTGCTAATACACAGACAGGGACAAGCATGTCAGAGGAAAATCGGATTATTAGAAAGCGAGCAACGCAGCTGAAAGATTATTTGGGCCAAGTATTCTTTTTGTAATTAGCAAATCTGTTAACTAGCTGGTGTGCGAATTTGTACAAAAAAGGCCAAGGGAACAGGAAAAATTAATAAATTTGTAGATGATCAATCGGGCCCATAGGAAGTGTGTTTCTTGCAACAGCTCTGAAATAATGCCTTTTAAACACTAACACACTGCGACCATCTGCGACCACCTTCTCTGTGAGAGAAGACTTATTAAAGCGAAACTTATTTAAAGTTTCAACGAAGATATAAATATTAATGCTATAACGTCCCGCAAGTGTCAGTGTAGTGACTGAGCAAATCATAATGCACACACACACGCACGCACGCACGCACGCACGCACGCACGCACGCACGCACGCACGCACGCACACACGCACACACACACACACACACACACACACACACACACACACACACACACACACACACACACATTCGAAGTTAGATATAATAATGAACAAATGAACCAAAGACTGGACCAGACTGCAGAGCCAGAGCATCCACTTGGGGGTGCTGTTACATTATTGAGGCCTGAGAGTGAGAGAGAGAGAGAGAGAGAGAGAGAGAGAGAGAGAGAGAGAGATCTGAGAAAGCCATAAATGAAACACTGAACACAAAAATGTGAAACACCTGCGAGCAGCGAGCAACCTGCCAAACCTCCATCACACACAGCAGCAGCAGCCTGCAACAGGCTCACAGGCACCCGGAGCAGAGCGACACCTGTCTCACGCTCTCATTGATGTTTCACTCTCTCTTCCTGTCTCTCTCTCTTGACCTGTCTCACTCTTCCTGTCTTGTTTTTTTTCTCTAACTCTCTCTTTTCCTGCCTAACGCTCTTTCTGTTAATACATTTCTCTCCAGGTCTCACTCTTTCTCCCTGTCTCACTCTGTTGCCAGGTCTCACTCTTTCTCCCTGTCTCACTCTGTTGCCAGGTCTCACTCTTTCTCCCTGTCTTGCTGTCTTTCTCTGTATCTCTCTTTTCCTGTATCACTCTCTTTCTCTTAATAAATTACTCTGTCTCTGTCACACTTTCTCACTGTTTCACTCTCTCTCTCTTGCTGTCTCACTCTCTTTAATATTCCTGTCTAAATTTCTCTTTCTGTCTCACTCTCTTTTATCATCTCTCTCTCTCTCTCTCTCTCTCTCTCTCTCTCTCTCTCTCTCTCGATTCAAACACTGATTTATTGGTATGACAAATACGGACATGTTTATTGCTAAAGCTTTGGGACAGAAAATAACAATAAACAGAAACTAATTAACAGACATCTAACTGTACAGTGAAAGAGAAAAGAGTAGTGATGAAAATCCAATAAAGAAAGAATCAAATAAAGAAATATAGTTATAATAATAATTATTCTCTGTCTCTGTTTTTTTCTTCCTGTATGTCTCTCTTGATATCACTACAGATAAATGTTGTCTTTCTCTCGCTCTATCTCTCTTTCTGACTTTCTATTTGTGTCTATGTTGTGTGTGTTTTTACACAGTACATTATATGTGTGTAATTACATTACTATTACAGCTGTATTAATGTGTTATAACCATTCTACATAACAAGTCTGCTGTTACACAGGGGACAAAAGATGAGACAGAAACAAACGCTCTGTCTGTCCATCTGTCTGTCTCCTATTAGCCCTCCTCAGTCTCCTTGTATCCTTTTCTTTCTGTATATTTCTCACTTCTTTCTATCAATATTTTCTATCCATCCACCTCTCTGTCTGTCTCATTCCTCTCTCTCTCTCTCTCTCTCTCTCTCTCTCTCTCTCAGATGAGGAACTTCCCCTGGATTTTTCTTTCCTTACAGAGATGAAGTTCAGCAGCACGGCAGAAGCTCCTGCAAAAACAGAAGAACTTAAACTAGTCCCTTATTCCAGCACTGTTCATGTGTGTGTGTGTGTGTGTGTGTGTGTGTGTGTGTGTGTGTGTGTGTGTGTGTGTATGTGTGTGTGTCTACAGCATGTTCTCTGTAAGCCTGGCAGTAACTGCACATGAGCTCATGCATCTATTTTAAGTGTGTGTATGTGTGTGTGTGTATGTGTGTATTTGTGCGTGCATGAGTGTGTGTGTTTAACTCATTATTCACATTCTTACATTCTTTATAACTGAGATAAATCCATTCTGAGAAATTCCTCAAATCTGTTTGAACATCCACATCAGGGCGCCAAAATTTTTTCACTCAAATGCGAACACGTGTGCGTTCTGAACACACAACGTTAATTAGCATCATCTGTTAACGACTAACACCTGCCATACCATGGGCACAAAAGAAATAAGGGTTTCTGATCGGTCCCTTATTCCAGCACTGTTCATGTGTGTGCGTGTGTGTGTGCGTGTGTGTGCGCGCGTATGTGTGTTTCTCTCATATCCGATGCCGTTACAGTTCTACTTCGAGGCTCCTGATACGGTGTGACAGTGTTGGAATGTTACCATGGTAACAAGCAGAAACAGTGGTTAGGTCTTGGTGTGTGTTTACACTTCTTCATTGTACCTGTGAGTGACAATAAAAACAACACAGAGAATGGCCACGCCCCATGAATATTACATAGCAACAATCACAGAGCAGTATATTTATTACATACACTTATATAAGAAAAAAAACAGGTTTTGAGACATTCAACTCATCTGATACTACCTGTGCTGAAACACATAGGTGCTGCGTGGACTACCATCCAATCAGAGCGTAAGGTGTAAAATCAGCCAATCAGAAGCCCAGGTGTAAAATCAGCCAATTATTACAAAACTTTAAAGTCAGAGGTCTTTCACTCTTTCATGTCCATCTGTCTGCCACATCACTCTCACTCTCTCTCTCTCACTCTGTCTCTCTCTCTCTCTCTCACTCTCTCTCTCTCTCTCTCTCTCTCTTCTCTCGCTCTTCATTCTTTGTGTCTCGTTTCCTTTGCTGTATGTCTGTCTTTTACTCTGGTTTGTGTCTCTCTTTTTATTTCTCTCTCTCTCTCTCTCTCTCTCTCTCTCTCTCTCTCTCTCTCTCTCTCTCATTAATTCCAGAACAGCCATTATGATCCGTGTTAGTGTTTTATTTCCTGCTCTTTTAAATCTTGCCATTGCTTTCATGCCTTTGTTTTAATGTTATTTTCCAAAAAACTGTAATATTTCTTCAGAGCGTGCGGTTCTCCCTTATGAGAATTCCTCAGTGAGTGACAGAGCAGTTCCTCCCCTGTGAGGCGACCGGAGGGCGGGGCCTGGCTTAAACCGCCACTGTGCACAGAGTGAGGAAAGAAGCTCGCCGTTAGCCCTCAGCAGTGTTAGCGTTCATCAGGGTTAGCACTCCTCATCTTTAATGCTTCTCAGTGTTAGCTCTCCTTATCGTTAATGGTCCTCAGCATTAGCACTCCTCACCGTTAGCGCTCCTCAGTGTTAGCTCTCCTCAGCATTAGCACTCCTAAGCGTTAGCGCTCCTCAGTGTTAGCTCTCCTCATTGTAAATCCTCCTTAGTGTTAGCTCTCTTCAGCATTAGCACTCCTCAGTGTTAGATCTCCTCATTGTAAATCCTCCTCAGTATTAGCTCTACTCAGCATTAGCACTCCTCAGTGTTAGCGCTCCTCAGTGTTAGCTCTACTCATCGTAGCTCTCCTCTGCATTAGCCCTCCTCAATGTTAGTGCTCCTCAGCATTAGCGTTCATCATTGCTAGCATTTTTTAGTGTTAGCTTTCCTCAGTGTTAGCACTTCTTAGTGTTAGCTCTCCTCAGCATTAGCACTCCTAAGCGTTAGCGCTCCTCAGTGTTCGATCTCCTCATTGTAAATCCTCCTCAGTGTTAGCTCTCCTCAGCATTAGCGCTCCTCACTGTTAGCTCTCCTCATCGTTAATGCTCCTCAGTGTTAGCTCTCATCGTTAATGCTCCTCAGTGTTAGCTCTCCTCATTGTAAATCCTCCTTAGTGTTAGCTCTCCTCAGCATTAGCACTCCTCACTGTTAGCTCTCCTCATCGTTAATGCTCCTCAGTGTTAGCTCTCATCGTTAATGCTCCTCAGTGTTAGCTCTCCTCATTGTAAATCCTCCTTAGTGTTAGCTCTCCTCAGCATTAGCACTCCTAAGCGTTAGCGCTCCTCAGTGTTAGCTCTCCTCATTGTAAATCCTCCTTAGTGTTAGCTCTCCTCAGCATTAGCACTCCTCAGCATTAGCACTCCTCAGTGTTAGATCTCCTCATTGTAAATCCTCCTCAGTATTAGCTCTCCTCAGCATTAGCACTCCTCAGTGTTAGCGCTCCTCAGTGTAAATCCTCCTTTGTGTTAGCTCTCCTCGGCATTAGCACTCCTCAGTGTTAGTGCTCCTCAGCATTAGCGTTCATCATTGCTAGCATTTTTTTAGTGTTAGCTTTCCTCAGTGTTAGCACTTCTTAGTGTTAGCTCTCCTCAGCATTAGCACTCCTCAGCCTTAGCACTCCTCATTGTTAGCGCTCCTCAGTGTTAGCTCTACTCATCGTAGCTCTCCTTGGCATTAGCACTCCTCAGTGTTAGTGCTCCTCAGCATTAGCGCTCATCATTGCTAGCATTTTTTAGTGTTAGCTTTCCTCAGTGTTAGCACTTCTTAGTGTTAGCTCTCCTCAGCATTAGCACTCCTCAGCCTTAGCACTCCTCAGTGTTAGCGCTCCTCAGTGTTAGCTCTACTCATCGTACCTCTCCTCGGCATTAGCACTCCTCAGTGTTAGTGCTCCTCAGTTAATGTTTTGTCATTGCTAGCATTCTTTAGTGCTAGCTTTCCTCAGTGTTAGCACTTCTTAGTGTTAGCACTCCTCAGAGTTAGCGCTCCTCAGCATTAACACTAATCAGTGTTAGCATTCTTCAGCGTTAGCGGTCCTCTGTGTTATCAGTCCTCAGCGTTAGCTCTCCTCAGCGTTAGCTCTCCTCTGTAATAACATCAAAAGCTCCAAACTAATGTCTTAACAAAAAGGGAACACAGTGTGCAATGCCCTGTTGTTTTAATGATAATATCCTCCATCATTATTCCTACAAATCACCTGCGGGTCACGACTCATCCATTGCCCCTGTGTGTGTGTGTGTGTGTGTGTGTGTGTGTGTGTGTGTGTGTGTGTGTGTGTGTGTGTGAGCTTGACACCTTACCCACAGGAGGAGATGATCTCAGCCTGTAAATCTGGTATTAATGCTAAGCAGCGTTGTGTCTCAGTGCGTCACACAGAACAAAGTGAGTAAATAAAGGAAACGAGCGCGACTCAGTGATGATGGCGTGGATCTGAGGGCGAAAATGCTCATTAAGTCTCTCTCTCTCTTTCTCTCTCTCTCTCTCTCTCTCTCTCTCACACACACACACACACACACACACACACACACACACACACACACACACACACACACCAATCACTTGTTCACCACAAAGTTAGACCAGTCTGCGCCGGGCGCTGGTAGGTATGTTTGACTTTCTGTCCTGTTCCTGTCCTAATCATAATTATTCCTATCATAATAATTATATGATCATAAATGTAAGTGTGTGACATTACAGAATTGAGGAAGACAGAATTATCAAGATGTAGACTTGTAAAGATCCTATTTACTCGCTGCTCTATGGCTATTAACACTTTTGTAAGTAACTGATTTAACAATGTTTATAAAGTATATCACATGACCTGTGTGCAGTGGGCGGGGTTTAGACCCCTCTATTTGTTGTGTTTTGCTGCTTTCAGCCAATCAGAGTGCAGTGTTTATAACATATTTGTGAAGAATGTTGTTCTTCATGTCTGAGGATGGACTCTGGAAGCTTCAGACCCTTCAGGGTGAAAGTCGGAACGGGACCACGTTACTGAACGATGACATCATCAGAAGGGAGTGGCCTTCAGTGCATGCCTTAACGGCCCTCCACCCTGCTCCTGGTGACAAAGAGTTCAAAAATGATGCAATTTCATGTTTGTGTGTGTGTGTGTGTATGTGTGTGTGTGTGTGTGTGTGTGGATTGTTGAGGATTACTGCGGTTTAAAGCCGAGGTCAGAAGCAAAGCATCCAAACCTCTGTGGACAGAAGGATAACATGTCACCCAAATACACACACACACACGCGCGCACACACACACACGAGCCTTCTCATGAACAACATTTCCCGGTTTCTTCACTTTGCAGGTCCCAGCGGAGGAGGTCAGAGTTCATCTCCGTGGTTACGTGCTAACATCCCGGCAGCGTGGAGATGTACGGCTCTCGGGAGAGCCGCTTCGCCGCGCGCTAATCGACACTAGGCTAACTGGCAGAGACATACTAACATGTGAGATCAAAACAGACCGATAGGACCCGATCCAGTTTCAGAAACTTTCAGAAACACCACAAAGCGCGGCGCAGGACCAGGACGATGTTTTAAATATCTGTCATGTGAGCTCACAAGAGCGGACTCACACTTCAGAGGAAGCTTATAGAGGAACAAAGACTTAATTATGATCAGAGATGTAGTGAAACCCTGTGCTGGGAGCGGTTCGACCCCTCCATAAACTTCTGCCTGGATGTGAACCTCATGTGTTAAGGAGTGTGTCTGATTAAAATCCGATCTTAATCGGATCAGTGTCAGTCCTTTCTAAAGCTCGGTGTAAAAGACGGCAACAGCAGATAGTTTAGTAGTATTAAAAACCACTTCCACTAAATTTCATAATTATTTTCTGTAGCTTGACTTTTTTTTTTCATCTGAATGACTTGATGTGGGCGGAGCTACATTTAGTGGATGCAGATTGGTGCCAATCAGAATTCAGTTTAAGTTAATAATGCAAAATTTAAGGAGCTTTACCACAGAAAGAGGACATTTCTGGAATGTTCTGGAATTTGTTGACATTTACCTAATAATAATAATAATAATAATAATAATAATAATTCCGTATTCAGTCATCGTCTTTACCGCTTTATTCTGCATACAGGGTCACAGAAGACTTTGTGCATGATGCAGGGACACGCTGGACAGGGTGCCAATCCATCGCAGGGCACACACACACACACACACACACACACACACACACACACACACACACACACACACACACACTATCGGCAATTTGGGAAAGCCAGTTAACCTACACACACCGGAGATGAGAAGGCTGCAGTGCTAAACACTACACCACCGTGTCACCATAATAATAATAATAATAATAATAATAATAATAATAAAGATAATTATATACATACTTTATACTTTACACAATACAATACTTTTTACTCCTGTATCAGCTGTAATTAGTTTGATTTAATCACAGCTGGTGATTGGACATGACCAGAACTCTGGTACCAGAGTCATTATAAATGTGCAGGAGAACGCTAATCCTCACTGATCACGCTCTCCAGCCCGGGACACGAACCACACACACCTCACTAACGAGCTCTTAAGCGCAATCCTTAATAAATTCTTTCCTTTTCTGAGTTTGCTTGTCACTACCGCTTCAGGAGGCCCGTGACGTCTTGTTGCACCACTCGGAGGCCTGTAGCTGGTTTGCGCCAGTAGTTCCTCCCCGTCATCACCTCAGTCAGGAATAATCGAATAACGCGCAGCTGCTTTTATAGCCACTCTAATCTCCAGAATTAATCACATTCCCGAGGCCGCTTCCTGCACTCGCTTTCCCTCGGAGGTGCACGGATTTTAGACACGCTACACCCCTGTTGCACGCTGAGGCGGGTGTTGTGTGTGAGTGCGGGGTGGGGGTAGGGGGGGTGGGGGGACGGGGGGCTAGTTCAGAGAAACATGGCGTACAGAGGGTTATCGGGAGATTGTGTCGATTGCGCTGTGAGGTTTCGGGTCGGCGCACGACGGCCGAGCGTGATTGTGAGCTTTAATCATGGAGTGTGTTTGGCAGTGTGTGCTGATTGTAAGCATATCCACGCTGGCAAATTAATATCACGTTTTTCCAGAGTCTGTGTGTGTGTGTGAATGTGTGTGTGTGTGTGTGTATGTGTGTGTGTGTGGTGTACTTTTTGGGTATTTAAAAGCAACTCGGTCTGGAAATCTAATAGCGTACCCGAGTGCAGTACCATGAGCTGGTTCTGTTTCCGATCTCAATATCCTGTTTGTTGCTTTTTTTTCTTAATTGCCCTGATGCCGTATAATTAATAGCACACGTACACTCGCACACACACTCACAAACACACTGTGCTAACATGGTACATTCGGTAAGATCTAGAGAGCTTGTTACAATAATATTACAGATATTATGGTAATTAGAAAGAGGAATATGGGAAAGTTTCCGTGACAACAAGAGCGTATGTTAAGAGTCTCTGATGGACCAGACCATAGCCGATCAAAGCTGTTTTTCTGCATAAGAGGATAAAAGGAGCGTGTCTTGCTGAGGAACACTGAACTCTAAATGTATCCATAAATGGATAAAAAGTATGACCTGTTATTATTATTATTATTTTTTTAATGACCCAAGAAACCACTTCAGCATATGAGGACCTGTGTGATAATAACAGTATCTCCCCATCATCACCCTGACACTGCATCATCATCCTCACCCCACCTCATCACCCCACCCTGCATCATCACCCTGACACCGCATTATCATCACCCCCACCCTGCATCATCACCCTGACCCTGGTGCTGATTAGTTTCCTGTAACGGCGTGACACTCAATATGTTATGCGTCACATGTTGGCTTCCGCGCTGGAATCCGATTTTGGATTCTGAGGACGGAATTTAGTTTGAGACTGAAATTTGACAAATGGTAAAGTAATAACCGACCGCAGAGACATTTACATCTCAACTAATCACTCGTAATTTACATCAGAGAGTGAAAACAAAACCGCAGCGCAGTACATCAGAGTCTGTCCTGGTGAAATTCCGTCTACCCCGGGAGCAATCGCACACGGCGTTCCCGTCTCGTCCCTGCTCTCCGACCAATAAATGCATCTTCTGGGGGGGGACGAGCGCTTCAGCTAGCTTTTCTAATTTAAGGACCTGCCCGTAAATTACTCCCTTTAGCCGCAGAGTAAGGAAAGGGAGCCGCGTTATCTTGCGGCGGTTTTTGAAATACTATCGAGAGCAGGTCCAGGTTATTGTTTTCAGGACGGAGGGATGCAGATCCGGAACAGAGGGAGGATTTGTACATCCGCCGTGATTAAAAGCAGATGTGTCTCGGCCTGCCCGGAATAATCCAAATAATCCTCTGTAATCTGTGCATCCAGTTTTCCTCGTCGACCGGCTCAACATCTGCCCTGGCAGCGAGCACGCGCTCCTGTCCGGCCCACATTAGCCTCAAGTTTGCAGCGTACACTTTTAACGTCCTGTTTGTCTTTTGCGACGATCCCCAAAAGTCCTGTTGCTCTGGCTGTGAAAACATTTGTGCATGATGAAAGCTCTAACGGTTTTAACTATCCGAGTGAATCTCAGGGGAAACAAAGAAGAGTAGAGCTCCCTGTTCCCCCCCTGGGGGTAATTACTGAACAACGTCGAGTAACCACATGAACACTTTTCTTATTTGTTCAGAATCAGAGGACGAACCAGCGAGGATGGATCAGAGGTCAGCGGCGCACCGTAGCAACAAAAACTTCACATATTCGCAGCGGAAAAGCCATGAAATTACTAAATACAGTTACGTTTCAGTTTACACATAGTTTTAAAATGTAGCATTTAAGGTTTAATCTCTCGTAAAGTTCATACTTAAAGCGTAAACACTAATGAATGTCATTAAAAACATCTACTTTTTTACTCAATTTTCTATATTCATGTTGTAGTTGTCATTTTGCTGCTGTTTGTAAATATGATATCATTTTAAAAAACTTTTTTCTTCTTAAATGTTTCTGTTATTTTGTCATTTGTGCAACATATGCTGTGCTACTTTATTTTATTGTTTATTTTTTGTTTTTCATACATTTATTATTATTATTATTATTATTATTATTATTATTATTACATGGTGTCTGACTATTATAAATAAATATTGTTTAAATATACATTATCACTTTGTTGATTTTTTTTGCAAAAAAAATACAAATTACTGATATTTTAAAAAAGAGAAAACATTTACAGATATACTTCATGAGTGTTGCTCATTTATGATCAGTAATATAAAGTCCAGTCTAATGTTGCATTAGTTGTTTTAATTAAACAACTTAAACAAAATAAAACACAAAAATTGAACTAATTAAAAAATGTGTAATTATTCACTTTGAGGGAAAACGAGGTGAAATCTAGAATGTCCCTTAAAAACGCTCACAGTCCCATGTAGAGAAATCAAAGGGTTTGAGGGTTTGATCCATCTCTAGAACTCCAGAGGAACCCTAGGAGAAACCTGAGACACCTGAAGACATCAACAGGAATCAACACTAAAATCTATAATCCGATCGAATGTAAGTCTAAAACTAAAACCTAAAACATAACATTGTTGAAATATTTATTTACTGCAGCTGCTGAAAATCTTAAAAATCGTTACATAAAAGCAATAAAAGTGATAAAAGTGAGATGGGAAGTGGCTCTGCTGTACTTGGATGCACTTCCATGGAAGTAAAAAAACAACACAGACATCGGACCATCTTATCCTCGGATAATCACGAACACGCCCGTTAGAGAGAGAGAGAGAGAAAGGGATGGGTGTTTAAATATGCAGCTCACACACACACACACACACACACACACACACACACACACACACACACACACACACACACACGCACGCACACACACACACACACACACGAACACACTTTTCTGGCGTTTCGGGGTCGTGAGCTGGACCTCTTGGTTCTGTTGATGTACATCTGGAAGATGAAGGTTTGAGCTCACGTCTCTTGGGTCGAGCTGCGTCACACACCTTTCAGCACCTTCACCTCCCCTCACGGATTGTGTGTGTGTGTGTGTGATGGATCACAGAAAGTTTATCAGATGGTGTGAAAGATGAGAAGCATGGTGTGCTAGGCGTTTCCTTCAACAGCTTCTCCGTTTCCTGCTCCCTGATAAATGCTGAGAAGTTTTTAGCCTCTATCTATCTATCTATGGATTTTATATTGTATGTAAACAATTCTGTGGTGCTTCAGGAATATTGAAACTTCCTTCCAGTTAATTCTTCCATCCATTAATCTGTCAATTCTTTTGATCTATTGATCCATTTCTCTATTCCCCAGACCTCCCATTTACCCATATATCAGTCCATCTATTTATCTTTCTAATCATCCATTAATACATCCACTCATCTATATATATTCAGTATATATTATCTCTACATTTAAGCTATCATTCATTTCCATCTGTCCATCCATCTATCTGGTCAAGTATTTATTTATTTATTTATTTATTTTCCCTTGCATCCATCCCTCTGTCTGTTCATTTGTTCATCCATCCCTCCATACTTCCTTTCAATCCTATTAGTATTCATCCCCGAATCCTCTCATCCATCCCTCTATCAATTTCATTGTCTTTTCTCTACCAGTCCCTTCCTTCCAACTTTCCATCTGCCCCTCCATCTATTTTCCATTCATCATATTTTCATCCAAATATTAATCTATTTTTCTGTCCATTTATCCCCCTCTTCATTTAATCACTTCTCTTTTCTTCCACTTTTCCGTCCATCTTGCTGATAATCATTCATCAGTTCATGCTGTTCTGCTTCTTATCAGATTTCATTTGTACTTAAGAGACGAGAGAGAGAGAGAGAGAGAGAATAAGCGAACTGAAAAAAGAAATGCAGAGAGAAATGGAGGGATACTGATCGCTCGTGGTTTGTAGAGATGGACGTCTCAGATGTTCTGAGCCCTGAACTGCAGTGTGTTTGTGATTCCTGCATTTTTTGACTTTAAGAGGAAAAGCGCCATTGCGTTTTGAGAGTCGCATCATTTCAGCCGGTTCTGACCCGATCCCAGAGCGCAGACGCTCCCAGTCCATCCCCAGTGGAAACAACAGCCTGGATTTCATCTGGAGGTCTAAGGTCAAACTTCAGCCCAGTCCTCGGAGGCGGTGTGACCTCGCGGCGGCACTAATTTCCTGCAGAGCGCTTTATTTCCATCAGTTATCACACTCAGAACTTTACAGCCTACTGGACGTGGGAGAGAGAAAAGCAAAGGCGAGGAAAGGAAATAAAAGAAGTGAAAGTAATGATGATGTGGTGAAAGGAGAGTCCTTTATTTTCTTCTGCAAGAGAAAGAAAGGGAAAAAATCTGCAATAACAAATAAAGAAAAAGTGAGAGGAGTTGAAAACATTTATAGAAATAATTAGAAATAATTCATAATAAAAGAACAAAAGTGAGAAATAAAGAAGCAGACAGAAATTAAAATAAAAAATGAAAAAGACAAAGCAAATGTCAAATAAGATGGAGAAATTCAAAGAAAGTTAAATTCGAAAGAAAGAAAGAAAGAAAGAAAGAAAGAAAGAAAGAACTTCTCATCGGGGAAATGTCTAGCGAGTGATGCAGATCCTTCCAGGAAGTGTTGCGGTCTGTCCAGGAAGTGATGCGGCTCGATCAGGAAGTGATGCGGTCTGTCCAGGAAGTGATGCGGCTCGATCAGGAAGTGATGCGGTCTGTCCAGGAAGTGATGCGGCTCGATCAGGAAGTGATGCGGCTCGATCAGGAAGTGATGCGGCTCGATCCAGGAAGTGATGCGGTCTGTCCAGGAAGTGATGCGGCTCGATCAGGAAGTGATGC